>CM068308.1:2591684-2822659 GCA_034768735.1 Schistosoma mekongi
TGCATTTGTTGCTGTGTGTGTGCTAAAAGAGCTAGATCATCCGCAAAGTACAAATCATCGAGTCGCATCCTACTTGTCCATTCAATTCCGAGCATCCTCTCAGATGTCGAGGTTTTCATGATCCAGTCAACCACTAGGAGGAAGAGAAAAGTTGAGAGTAGGCAACCTTGTCTGACTCCGGTCCTCACTGGGAATGCATTTGTCAGTTGTCCTGCATGCACAATTTTGCACTGTGTTCTATCGTAAGAGTTCCGGATGATGTTGACGGGTTTCTATGGTACGCCGTAGTGTCGAAGAAGTTTCTATAGTGTTCTCCTGTCTACACTGTCAAACGCCTTCTCATAATCAATGAAGTTGATGTACAGTGATAAGTTCAACTCGATTGATTGTTTAACGATGATTCGTAGTGTTGCGATTTGGTCTGTGCTCCTTACGAAAACCAGCTTGTTGATCTCGAAGTTGAGCATCCACTGAATCTTTCATTCTGTTAGACTACACTCTGTTGAGCACTTTCCATCGTATTGACAGTAGTGTGATCCCTCTATAGTTTCCACATTTGCTCAAATCTCCTTTCTTTAGTATCTTGATGAGGTGTCCTTCCTTCCAGTCTGCTGGCACTCGTTCTTCTTCCCAGATCCTTCTGAATAAAACATGGAGCATCCTTGCTGTTACATCTATATCTGACTTGAGTGCTTCAGCTGATATATTGTCAGGTCCTGCTGATTTCCCACTTTTGATTTGTCTGATGGCCATCCTGATTTCTTCCATCGTTGGAAACCACTCAATATCAAATACTAATGTACAAGTTTCTTGAACAAGAATGCATTAATTAATAATTTTTTCATAGTGATTCATTCAACGCTACATTGAGTAATACTAATTCAAGTGTATTGAATGACATACAAGTAGATGTATTTCAGTGATTGTCTATATGTGCATAAATTATTAGTGACAACAATGATTGTATCTTCAAAATCTATACATTTGATCAGTTACATTTGTTTAAGTTATTTCATTAATGTACCAAGTAAACGCCTTCGAATATCTCACACATCATGTTATCATAAAGAAAATCTGAGTTAGCTAATTAAGATTTGTGATTGATAAAGTTTAGAATTGTTACAAGTGAAATGTTTATCACTAGTAGCATTAATTAATCATCATTCTACATTACACACTGATGGAAGTAGGAATTCTACTATTGGATACTAATCATACATGGTTCTCATTATAAATCTCGTATTATCCAAGATTTGCTTGAAATAGAAAGGCATCTTATAATAAGGTTTAGTTCATCAACGATGCAACTACTTATTGCCAAATAACAGTACAGTTATTCGTAAACAGAATTTTCAATATGAATAAGATTGTAACTTTAACTGTAAATTTTAATGTTAACCTGACACTAGTTTAAATACTCTTGTCGGAATGATATCATGTTGGATTAAATGTTGTAACGCGAAAAACATAGGGTGAAGTGTTGTAAGTCATTGAGATTTTTATACATTTCTCCTAATTTTTTGTTGGATAGGATGAGAAAATCCCTCGAAACAAGCTCAATATGGTATAGAAATCTATAGGAAATATTGTGTTCAATCAGAATGCAGATAGTTTTTTTATCAGAAACTTGTAGATGATGAGAAGTTACGTGATATGTCTGTGATTGGACAATTATCTTATCACTATTGTGTTTAGTAGGTTGCAGAAGTCTCTAGAAGCCTGAAGAACATTTATGATAATATAAATACCTTAATTTTCTGTACATAATTGAACTCTTGCAGTAAAGTGTTTTTGCAGTATTTCCTGCCTTCTCTCTCGTGTTCCTGTTGACGAGTAGTTTCAGCCTGGGGGTCGTATCATAACTTAGGAGTCGAATCGTGCGGTCAACCTAGACAAAATAACAACTGACGACGGAGATCTTGCTTTCAATAAAAAGATCTAAACCACGCTTCACATATTTTACATACTATTTTTATCAATCATATGTGAATCGATAACAACTGCATACGCAAGATACTAAATGTCCGTTGACCGGAAACCATCAGCAACAGCTTACCATGGGAGAGGACAAATCAACTTCCAGCCGAAGAGGAAATTATGGAAAGACGCTGCAAATTGATAGGATATACATTGCGGAAATCATCAGACTACATCACGAGACAAGCATTGTCAAGGAATCCTGTTGGGAAACGGAAACAAGGAAGGCCAAAGAAAATGCTGCGTTGAGAATTGGAAGCAGATATTAAAAGGATGAACAGCAACTGGAAATAATTGGAAAGAATTGTTGAGGACAGAGTTCAATGGAGAATCCTTATGAGCGGCCAGTGCTCCTAAGTGAGCAGTAACGGGCGTAAGTAAGTAAGTATGTGAGTTTACATCAACTATTTGGCTCACTGGATTAGTTTTTGAATTTATTGTGATTAGGACAGACGGCTGAATTACCTGTATTAGTCCTATCGACAGGAGTTTCTTAATTTATTCGACTTCATTTTGAATAGGTCGATAGATACAGTTGAAACTAGGCGTTGAAGTTGACAGTTCCACTCCTCAATTATTCTTATTATAAAACCTGTTTCTTACCTTAAGATCTGACCAAAATGCATTTCCCGAAAAATTGAAAGTCTTTTAATCTTTAACTTAAATGTTAATTCCATTTATGATATATTCTCTGTGGTATCCAATTTTGTTACAGATTCATAATCCCCCCCCCGGAAATACAATCATTCATCCCATCAAGCAAAAGGCGTTGTATTAATTTTTTTTTAAGATTGATTTGTAGACTTTCACCAATTAATTCAATTTTTCTAGTGTTGTTTATTAGTCTCGTATCGTATTTTGCTCCACAATATAATCTTTCTACAAGTTTAGTCTTTTGGAGTAGCTGTAAGCTAAGAAAAAACAAATCATGGTATCCAATTGAAACTATCAATGGAATCAGATATAGAATCCGGTTACCCTAAATAATTTAGTTATATAGTAACGCGGACCCCACTAAGCCAATAAGAACCTAAGCATTTGTTTCATCTGAAAGAAAACATTAACAGGTTTTAGTTTAGCTTCGTGGCAATCTTGACCTCAATAGTGCATATTTCATTGGTTAATTGGAAAATTTTATAAAGTTATTTAATTACCTCATTTGTTCTTTTCTATACTGTACTCTAGTGAATATACTACTTACTAGTTAATTAATACATAAGATAAGTAGTAAATTTTCTTCAAATTAAATATATTCATGAAAACAAGTACAATTTTGTATGGATATACATAAAACAGATGCAAAGTAAACAATTGAAATGATTTTCAAAACATAATTTAAAAATACATTTACAAATACCCTGTATCCTCCGAGAAGTACAATGTATTTTGTTAAATAGATTAAAGTTTAATCAAATTATTGCCATCATGCATCATGATAGTGACTGTGTTGAAGAACACTGTGTATGTATATGTGTGTGTGTATTTATTCGTAGAAAACAATTCGTAGACATCGATGCATCTAAGCATTAGAACAGAATATTAGATGTTTCATTCAAGTTACTACTTAAATTTCAACTTCATTAACATTTCATCATATCATTGTATACACAGATGAAATTGTAACTTGTTTCTATCTAACTAACTGGTTAAAATGATTTTGAAAAGAAAGCTAGTTCAGTTATATGCGTATAAAAGATGATTATCATAAAGAATTGAAATGTTAACCATCATACTATCGACGATAGATTGGAAATGACAAATATATATCTTTAACATGAATTACGTAATCATGTGAATGACGATATGTACTAACTATTCAAAGAATAGATGTGTAAAGAACCAAAAAAAACATTTTATAAGAAATATATACGTTAAATGACCTAATAGTACAGAGAATGAAATGTTTACTAATGAGAATAGAATATGACATGGTTAAAAAAAAACAGTGTTTTGCAACAGTCCCACTCTTCCTTTCCCCTCCCCCGGCCCGAGCTTCTCGTCATCTTCTTTAATATTTCGATCAGAACATGATGTAATAGTTGACTAGAATAAGAAGAAACTACATCTTCCATGTTACAATTAAGCTGACAACTACTTTCATCATCATTATCATTTATATTGTTGAAGACAAATGAAACTGATTATGTTATTGCATTATTGTATTGAATAACAGTTGTAGAACTAATAAATCAGATGCATAAGAGGAATTATTAAATAACAGTACAAAGATACTACTAATAATATTAATAGTAGTAATAGTTATTTATTATTGTATGCTATCTGTACTATAGGAAAGACACTTAGAGAATTGAGTATAAGCAACATTTTCATTTATGATAAATGAGGTTATCTGTGTTTAGGTGATATATATTGTCAAAGATTTCGATATTAAAAAAGAAAACGTTGACAAAAGATGAATATATTTACTCTGAAAGAATAACCATAGGTACTGGTAAACCCATACATTTACACAAAAAAAGATAGAATATTCCTTCTTTGCTCTATTGGCTCCCACCCCTCACCCACCCTTTCACTCCATCCTACACTATACATACAGTCTCTAATGAAATGGTAACTAATGAGATACATATGTATATACATAGAATATTAAAAGAAAAGAAAAGATGAACATGAGCAATAGATAAACCTGCTAAATACCCTGTTTCCTATTATTGTTTACTGTTGAACTGTTGTTGCTTTTATCTTCTGTATAGCATTAGAAGCCATAGTTAAGAACGAATTCTCGTTCACATAAAGATGATGATTAATATGCATAGATTATAAGAAATTATGCATTAGCATGATTTGGATAAGATAGTAATGATGATGGTGTATTGGTGATAGTCATTTCATAATTTGATGTATTAACTCCAGTTGATTGACCAGAAGGTAGGTAACCAAAACAACGAAGAGTATTATTACTATTATTATTATTATTACTACTGTTAGTTGAATTACTATTTACATTGTAATTGTTGATTAATGGTTGATGAGGACGAAATATTAATCTACCTTCAACTGGTTCAATATGACTGTTATTTATTCCAGAAGTTGAAGATTCTGGTGATGAATTGAATATTGGATTTGGTGCAAGATTTGTGATATTTGGATTGACTATATGACCATTTGATATAGGATAAATTAAACCATTTGGATAACATGTTATACCATTGTTATTATTATTCAGTGTAGTTGCATTAATATTTCCCATAATAAATTCTGAATTATTGCCAGTTGTAACTGGTGATGTATTTTGACCATAGGTTGATAATGAACTAACTTCTGGAACAGAATAAAATGGTGATGATACAGGTTGTTGACTACCAATAGATTGAATTAAAACAGGATAACCACCGGGTATCATTGGTATAGCACCGTGTAAATTAAGTTGAAAATTCGGAGTTGATAATTGTGCATTAATTGGACCATTATTACCACCATTCATGGAATTAGAACCATTAACCGATGAATAACCTATTGAAGTAGTACCTAATGCTGTACCAACTGGAGATGGTCTTAAACGATTATCACCAGTTATTGTAGT
Organism: Schistosoma mekongi; assembly: GCA_034768735.1. NCBI lineage: Eukaryota > Metazoa > Platyhelminthes > Trematoda > Strigeidida > Schistosomatidae > Schistosoma > Schistosoma mekongi. The sequence goes on from CM068308.1 coordinate 2,597,206, forward strand.
ATGACCATTCAAACCACTACGACACACACCAATAGAGCTATTGCTTGCAGCTGATGATGGTTTCATTTGTGATTGTTGCACAGCACTGAAATAATTACGTTGATGTCGAACATTAGATAGACGTCGATTATGAGCTGTACGTCGACTAATCAAACAATAAGTCACTACACATAAACATATAAAGAAGATGGTAGTCGGTATAGCAATGTATAAAGTTAATCGATGCGTTCCATTACTTCCACTTAATTTGTGACCTTGAATCAAAGAACCGCCTAAAATGAAAAGTAATTACAAAAATGAAATTGTGAAACGTCAAAACAATCAAAATGAATAACAACATTTTACCGGAGAACTACTGAGAACTCTTCAGCAACAATCAACAAGAGCCCTACATGATCGAATTTCATGAGTTCTATTATGTCATTAAGTTGAAGTTAAAATCAAATATGTGGTTCATACTATGGTGGCGTTTTTAACTTACACTCGAACAGTTTACTACCTACGGTTAATTGAATCTTCGTCGACTAGTGGAATCACAAAAAACTTAATTGTATAAGAATCTGGTAGCATAAACTAAGCAATCGATAAATTCGATTCATTGGTTTAGACTATTAAGTTGAGTTCGAAACCCAACATACTAAATAAGTTCCTGATAAGTAAGACATAGGAACAAGGAAATTTTTTGTCATCTTTATTATATTAAATCTCGTTTATAGATTGAAATTAAAGTGAACTATAGCTGGGACTCCCCATCAACACAGAAGTAGGGAGATGCGCCCATTTCATGAGTCCGGAATCAAACGAAATAGGCATCTTGCATTGTACTTGCCAGTCACAATTCAACTCAATTTCATACTTGCGAACTACAGCTGTATGAAGCCAATTTGTTCAGAATGGATATATGTCAAAAGACACTGATCAATTTCAATCCATAAACAAATTAATGGGAAGATATAAACAACTTCGATCACAGTTACTGACTTAAGAATTAAAGAAAATACTTAGTTTTTGAAGGCTTTAACTGAAGGTTGGAATTCTACCACTGTCTGGTTTAATGACTCTGATAGCTAAGCGTTTAGCGCGAGACCTGAAAGCTGTGTGTTCAGTTCCCTGATGGAATCGTGAGTGTGCACTATAGAGGAGTCTAATACTAAGATGAAACAGCTGTCCAGTATTTTCTGATTTTTTATGTTACTCAATTTATATTTATCTGTGATGAATACAACTATCAATTTATTTACTTAAAACTAATAATAAAAGTAAAATGTACACAGAGGCTAACAGCAAGTTTTCACCTCAGCAACTAAAATCATCATCACTATCATAATAATAGTAACAACAGCAAAGCAACTAGTTTTTTTAATTAAATATCCAACTACATTAAATGTTCTTGTTAATATCGTTTGTTTGATTATGAGAATTAAAGAGTGACTTTCATCATAGGGCTGTCAAATCATTTTGTTTTTCTAATAAGTTAGTAAGTATATGAATGCGTGTATGTGAGTAGGTTTAAAGTAAGACAACGTAACGACAATTTGAAGTAAAGGGACAGATGAAATTAATGCACTTCAATAGTAACCAAGCCCTATACATATTTCTTCCTGCTATACAAGTAAGTATTTCTATGCTTGTGTATTCAATGTATGTGTATATAACTAAACTTCTATAAGACATTTAAAACTAAGTAGTATTATTCAATGCATAATAGTATTCAATGCATACTTGAACTAAATAGATACAGACAAAGAAATGAAATACAATGTTTGCCAATCAAGACAATAATGTATTGTTTACTGAACTATGGACAGATGGTCACGACCTACACAACACATACACATAAGCATAGTAATAATTGTCAGAAAACACAATAGTGATGCATTAAACAACTACTTGATGTCTGTTATTAACAAGACAATAATATGAAATAAGTTAAAATGTAAATAATGTTTACTAGATGGCCCACCTACTAACATTAATACAAACTATACTACTAATTAGTAATAGAAAAGTGTGTGCATGTTTGTGAATTTGTGTACAATAACAAAAAATATGAGAAATCTAGTTAAGAAAGAGTTTAAGAAGTGGGTAGCTTTAACAGTGTGATTAATATAAGTAGTATTAGTATTAGTAGTAGTAGTAGTAGTTTGTTGGTTATAATAAATAAGTGAATAATTTACTTATTTAGATAATTCTGCTAAGGAGTTCCACACTAGAACGAAACAGCTGTCCAGTGTGCTCCGTGGTTTTCAATGGTACCCTGCCAGCATCAATCTGTGACATATTCAATCAACTAAATAACCAATCTCTACAAAAATAACCATCTACATTGAACAAAAATATGTTCCCAAATAGAAAGCGAGAAGACACAAACAATTGATACTACTCATCAGAATACACATTACAACTATCGTCAAGAACAATCAGTTGGATTGAATCAATGGTCTGCTTTATGAAATTACCCATCTATTTTCACATCGTTGTCTTCTTAACTTCACATTAGTTTCAGACTACCTTCTTTTATTTATCTTTTTATTTCCTACACATTCTCTATACGCTTTACTTCTTCGCACGTCAGCTGTTGCCAACTTACACGACGGCCCGCTATGCACTACTTACATGAAATCTTGCAAGTAATATTCAGCACACCACTACTACTACTACTACTACTGTAGTAGGTAAGTAGTTTCATTATGCCTTAAAGTAGTCAGATAGATGCATTTGACGTAAAGACGAACAAACTTTTCTACTAAAAAAAGTCGAGTGAACTTAAAGAATGCATCATTCGACCTGGATATACAATATGCTAAAATGCGTTTGATTAAGATTGTATTATCTGTCTAACATAGATCTTAACAATGACACTTTATCAATGAGATGAATACAATGGGGAGTAGTTTTCTTCAGCAATGCATTCTAATCAAGAATGAATTGGATTTTTATAACGCTATGAACTATGATACAACTGTTGACTTATTGAAACTCATACATAAGAACTCATGCTCAGCAGGAAACGTTAGTTAACCTGATGAATTAACAACTTTCTTGTATAGTAATGTCAATGATGGGGAAAATTCATTCAGAGTTCTACATTAGAACTATCTATTTTAGAGTGTTGTTGGCTTTTAGGTTTATTGGTTCTATCTGATTATTATAATTACCTGTCTAGTAATGTTTGATTCAAATGATATTCAAGTCTTGAAGACACCTTACAGATTCGGATTCCAGCAGAATTGTATGTGTAGCATACACAAAGAAAGCAGTGTAGTTCATCAAGCCACACAGATAGATCACCTTTAAAATTTAACCACCAAGATTTCAATATAAAGTGCCGTGGAACCCTAACATAATTCAAAGTTGATCGAATCTATGCATAAGTACAACGTAGAGGCTGATATATGTGTACATCGGTCTGAATTGGCACACCTCGACAGCAAATTAAAATTAACACCAAATCAGCAGAAGTAGTAGTTACTACAATCATAATTTTAAAAAGTGTGGATATATGGAATATGGTCCAGGTAGAAAGAATTATTTCGTGGAAAGAAAGGCATGAAATAATTTTGAGCTAACGAATTAAAGCAGAGCAAGGAGCTAATGCACCTGAGAAACTACTACGGATTCTCAGTTATATCACCCCGAGTCTCTAACCATTAGTTTTGTCATTCGTCCGGACCTCAGCCAAGTAGTCTGATTCTACCAATATGGCTTAATCAGCAGTCAGTGAATTCATGGACTGATGTCATGTTTTGGTTCAGTGGCCCCCTCTCTACTTTTCTTACACGCTATTCAAATATCAGCCAGCATTGCATGCCAAGCTAGGGAGTGGTTGGGCATAAGTAATACATTTCTCAACCACCTAAATCGATTAAGATTCGAAATTGAACCCACTGATTTACTATCTTTCTGCAATACCCGTTGCCTAACCTCATTATTATTTACCTGTGATCCCAACAAAAACGTTAGCAATATGCAGTCAGTAATGAACAAATACCAATAGCTTATGAATGTCGTCACCTCTTAAAAGATCACGTTACAGATCCATAGAGTTAGACAGAACAGACTGTGAGGCAGTATACTCGTTCTTTTATTGATAAACGGATATCTTGACTAAGCCATAAATGACGTAAGTTGCCGAAGGCCAAATAGGCTTTTTTGGATATGCGACGACATTTTGTCAAACACCAATCCACAAGGACTGATGAAACTTCTAAGATAAGTTAAGTGGTCAACACGCTCAACGATTTAACTTCCTGTCTTTAGTTAAGGTGTTGATGCAGACCAGTACATAAGAAACATTTCTCATTCACAGGGAGGAGGAACGCGTCCTAAACATACGTTGTTGCACTGTTGTTCAATACTTCTGAATAACTCTGAATTTTATGAGAGTCTTTGCTGCAGAAGACTATGTTAACTGAATATTGTAAGTTAGTGAATACCTTCTTGGTAGAAGACCGATTTCTGAGGAACACGACAATGAGAACGTTATTTCCAGTAGTAATTTTACGATGGAACTAAACAAAAATGGGGATAGTTGGTAGACTATTTGAGGTTTCCAGTTGAATTGATAACTATTCATACAATTCGACTCGATTGATAATGTTCGAGTAAAGAGTCTCTAGAAGGTTTATAAACATGTGTAAGTACGAGATTCAGTGATAAATACTGTAACAGGAACTCTCAGTCTACAGAGTTAAAAACAACTCCCAAGTCAGTAGAATAGTACACATATTTCTAAATGATCCAATGAACACAATAGAATCCTTCATTAGGCAACATTTAGTCTATGTGATAAAGTTTGTTCACTTCTCTCTATCATTAAAACAATGTAAATGTGAATATATTGATCAATCACCTAGAAGCACTGGATATCTATTTCGTCCTAGTAAGGGACTCCTCAGCAGCGCGCATCTACGACCCCATCTAGGATCAAACCCAAGACCCTTTGGCTCCGCATCAACCGCTTTACCATTGGACCAGTGAATCAGCTCTTATCGATTGATATCTTCCAATTCAGTCGATTTACGATACGTTGCCCGACACCCCCCCCCTAATTGTGAATATATTGAAGTTGTTAATCAATTGAACTTATTATAATTTATGTAAATTGGTTTACTGTATGATTTAGGCATATAAACATTGTAGGATCTAGTACATATCTACGTTATTTCACGTTTCAGTAGACATTGTATTAATTAAAACAAAATAAGATAATTAGAAAATTTATAAGAACCAAAAACAATGCATATACTATTAGGATAAACTTGTATATTCCCGTTGATTTGTTATAGTGTGAACATCAACATTGGGATGTAGGTACATCCAGCCGACGAGTCCCAAATAGGACGAAACGCGCGTCCTGGATTCCACTTGCCAATCACAATCCAACTTATATAATGCATATACTACTTATTACAATAAGAGGATAGTATGAATTAATAAGGAAACATTAAGTATCCTTCAAATATTTCATTAGTGAAAAGAAATAATTATCGACAGTGATCTGTAGAATTAATTATAACAAGTTTATTCAACGAAGAAATCTCTTCTAATCCACAATTTGAAACATGAGTTGTGAAATCGTCTTCTTTACTATGGTCTTATATGAGAATTTCATACTGTTTGATCTATTTACGTATTTATTTATTTATTTGCATTTTCCTGTATCTTTATTACTCATTTCTACCTCCATTCACGTTTACGATTGTTACAATAACAATTATCATTACTTAAGTTGGATTGTGGCTGGCAAGTGGAATCCAGGACGCGTGTTTCGTCCTATTTGGGACTCATTGGCTGAATGTACCTGCATCCGAATGTTGATATTCACAGTAAGATTTGAACTCACTCCGTTTCGTGTCGAACGCCACCGGAAAAATACAAGTTCATCCTAATTATCATTCCTATTATTATTACTACAAAGTCTGTCTCCAAATCAAATCTTTCAATTCTTATTCATAAATTTTCACCCTAATCTAATGATAACCATAATTACTGTATCTCCATCCTACTGATTATGTAATTTTCATGTTCCACAAATCCCCTCCCTTCAATTACCAATTGATTATTTAAAACAATAGATTTTGCATGACAACTTAACTGTATATCCCGTTGATTTGTTATAGTGTGAACATCAACATTGGGATGTAGGTACATCCAGCCGACGAGTCCCAAATAGGACGAAACGCGCGTCCTGGATTCCACTTGCCAATCACAATCCAACTTATATAATGCATATACTACTTATTACAATAAGAGGATAGTATGAATTAATAAGGAAACATTAAGTATCCTTCAAATATTTCATTAGTGAAAAGAAATAATTATCGACAGTGATCTGTAGAATTAATTATAACAAGTTTATTCAACGAAGAAATCTCTTCTAATCCACAATTTGAAACATGAGTTGTGAAATCGTCTTCTTTACTATGGTCTTATATGAGAATTTCATACTGTTTGATCTATTTACGTATTTATTTATTTATTTGCATTTTCCTGTATCTTTATTACTCATTTCTACCTCCATTCACGTTTACGATTGTTACAATAACAATTATCATTACTTAAGTTGGATTGTGGCTGGCAAGTGGAATCCAGGACGCGTGTTTCGTCCTATTTGGGACTCATTGGCTGAATGTACCTGCATCCGAATGTTGATATTCACAGTAAGATTTGAACTCACTCCGTTTCGTGTCGAACGCCACCGGAAAAATACAAGTTCATCCTAATTATCATTCCTATTATTATTACTACAAAGTCTGTCTCCAAATCAAATCTTTTCAATTCTTATTCATAAATTTTCACCCTAATCTAATGATAACCATAATTACTGTATCTCCATCCTACTGATTATGTAATTTTCATGTTCCACAAATCCCCTCCCTTCAATTACCAATTGATTATTTAAAACAATAGATTTTGCATGACAACTAATATCACATATGCATATATACGATTGTGTTTATTATATATTTTCACTTTCTATAAGTGAAAGTATTACAGTATATTCAATCATTAGGAAGAGCTTGTATATTCCCGTTGATTTGTTATAGACTGAAGCTGGTCAGTCATTGTTGCTATATGTGCATCCTGAGCGGATGCCTCGATATAGCGATTTTTTCACAAGTATTATATAATTTGGATTGTGACTGGCAAGTGGAATCCAGGACGCGCGTTTCGTCCTATTTGGGATTCATCGGCTGGATGTGCCTGCGGTGGCGTTCGACACGAAACGGACTGAGTTCGAATCCCAGTGTGAACATCAACATTGGGATGCAGGTACATTCAGCCGATGAGTCCCAAATAGGACGAAACGCGCGTCCTGGATTCCACTTGCCAGTCACAATCCAAATTATGCAATACTATATTCAATCAGTTTACTTTTGTATAGGTCACTGTGAGTAATAAAATTTGTTCTGTTCTTTGGATTGAATTGCTTAATTGTAAAGCTCTCTCTGTTGTTCTAAGAAAAAAAAAATTTAATCGATTATTTTTTATATGTTGTTCAGAACGACAGTGGAGAACTTCACATTCATAGAAGTATCCACCTGCTCCATTGTTTCAAGATCACACGAATGTAATACATTGTCATTTAGGAATGTAGCATATTTTTTTCCCAAGTAGTGATCACGATTATCTACTGTGACAACTTGATTAATTCATATTGGCCAGTATATTTGCATGTCGAAGTATCTTCATCCAAAACATATTAATTAGGGAAGGAGGAGATAGAGCGATAAAAATAAAATCAACCAATTTAGAAGTTGAAAGTGAAGTCGTACTACTAAAGTGATAATAATGTGTTTCAGTTGGATAGCAAACAACTGAAGAGATAATAACTTCTTCAAGATAGAAGAAAGTGTTGTAAGAAATTGATCACACTAAAGACACACAGATAACTGAGCTACAGGTCTTTGAATATTGGTTGTAAGGTTAATCATACAAAATTGTACCCAAGTAATTTTAGTTTATAATAAGTGGCCATGCCTTCATGTTGATGAAACTACAAATACCAATGAAATTATTCCATGCAAATGAATAAGAAATAACCCTTTCCGTTGTGGATGGACTGGAAGTTTGGATCATTTAAAGTCTCATTACAACCGGACTCATTTACAATGCTTAGTATTCTAGATTATATAAAATTTTAGAAAAAAAAGTGTATCATATAAACAAATGAAAAGTTCCAAAACATACCAGTTACAGTTATTTGGACAAATTTATGGTCATCTCGTCCAGCTTCAGTTAGTACAGAACATACATATCTTCCAGAATCTGACTGACTAGCTCGTCTTAATACAAGTTGACTACTTTGACTTGCCGAAACTTCTGTAGCTACAGCACCAGACGCTAATGCTGTTGCTACCGGTGATGATGATGATGATGAGGAGGAGGATGAAGATGAAGACGAAGTATCTGATAGAATGTTTGAATTATGATTCAAAGCTAATGAAGCTGGTACACTTGGAAGAACAACAAATGTTCCACCAGCCCATTGAATAACTTCTCTTCCTTCTGCTTCATATGCTAAACGTTCATTAATATCTATACTTTTGCCCCACTAGAAATATTTTTAGGAAGAATTAAAATAGAAAATAATTAAACTAGTAATCATTAGGATGTACAAATGATTTATTCACCTATCAAGTAATGGTCAAGCGTATACTGCATAATTATGACAGCTTTATACAAAGACAATATGGGCATAGTAATGTTGTATCAATGCTAAGAAACTTACAAGTTGGACTAATGAGTAGAACATTTCAAAATGGACAAAATATTTTATGAAACTAAAGCGACTATGATACTTAAGAATCAATCAGTCAATCAATCAACGTCTGTTACCTCATGTGGAGTATGGGCTGTCAACCAGCATTCTCCAACCAACTCTGTCCTGGGCTTTCCTTTTTCAGCTATTCACAAGTGCTCTTAATTCTCTTCAAGTCTGTCTCCAATTCCCGACTCAATGTGTTCATGGGTCTTACTCTTTTTCCTTGGCCTTTAGGATTCCAAGTTAGTGCTTGTCTTGTGACACAGTTTGATGGTATTTAAAAAACTCTAACCAGTACAAACCTTTATAACTATACTTAGGAATAGTTGGAATTAAATCTTTCAAGATTACTTAGGAATTTGTGTTGGATTTCTTAGGTTTCCAGTCTTTCTGTAAGATTTGAAACAATAGATTTGGTACGCTATATTCAGTAGCATTCTTGACATATTCAATGAATAATTAATGTTTAGTAGTTGAAAGATTGTACAACAAGTGCTCTTTTATATATATTACGTTCAAGTTCAAATATATGTGAACAAATAGGACCTATCATCATCATCATCATCATCATCATCATCATCATCAGCAGCAGCAGCAGCAGCAGCAGCAACGTAGAACTAGGCACATATGCTCGTAGGTTCATGTTGCCATACCAAATTAGCCCTACGAGATTACAGAGATAACATAATAACAGAATACAAGAGGGGAGAGCAAAGGTGTGCAGAAAATAAAAATAGAATTCAAGATCTAGATGAGGGTAAAGAGTGAATAGACTTGCGCCACTGTGACCGCCTCTAAGTCATGTCGTCAAGTGTCTCCATCCATTTATTGCGACTATCACGTGAACCCCAACCAGGTAATCTACATTTGATAATATGGCTTAGACCAACAGTGAGGGACTTCATGGACTGGTGACATGTTTTGGTTTGGCCGCCCCTACTGTTCTTCCATCATACTTCAACCCTAGCCAACATCGTGAGACAAGGTAGACGGTGGAAATAGGACCTTAAATGTTCAGTGTACAAGGTTTTTGAAATTTCCTGGTGAGACAAGCATGACATTTCACTGTAGCATTTTCCGGTAGAATTTCTGGTATTCTTTTCCATCCTATAAGAATTAAAATCTCGTCGACTATTCGATAATTTTAATAGAAAAACGTTGAAAACTCAATGTGTTGCTTTATTGACGAAGGGTCTTTAGAATCTTTTATTACATAAAAAAACATTCATTAAATCATGAAAAACAAGAATTACATTCAATGAAGTGATCTGTTTTCATAAAGTTTTGCTTTCATAGTCATACAATCCCATATGATAATAAAATATGATAACAGCTGATGATACATGACAACAAAAGGAAAGAAAGAAGTGTAAGTTACATTGATAATGACGAACGATAGAGGATAGTAACAAAGAATCGAAATATATCTAATGCTATTCATAATTTACACAGTCCTAGTGAATAAAGAAATGTTCAGAATTAAGTTACATAAACAATAACCTAGGAATATATAAGGAGATTGAAAGTAATAATTTCAGAGTTGGGTTATGTAATAAATTTAATTAGAAAATGAATAGTATCCAGGATGGGGCTAGAAAAAGAAGTCAAAACTGACATTTTATCAGACAGGAAGAAATAGAAGGGAGAATTTTATGGTATAAAATGATAGAATCAAAATGGAATAAAACCATGACATAAGGTAGAATATGTGAGAAATTTAGGTTAAATTTATGGTAAGACTAAAAGTTGAGTCAGTTTCTTTTGTACATATACTTCTGGTCTCTCTTTGTATATGGCAACGGCTTCAGCAATACAATGACGCGGAAAACTTACTTCTTGTGGTAGACTTCTGTTAACAATGTAGATAACTTTGAAAGAGGAATCCCTGTTTACTAAGCGGTTAGTAGTCACAAGATCTCTTATAATGTTACCTTTGTTGCCTTTCCGTATCCACTCTGCGTAATGTTTTTGGACACTCATGAATAATATGCATATCGAACGACGAATATATCTTACTTCACAGGTGCAAGTGCATTGATAAACACATTTAGATTGAGTCAAATGCAATAATTTATCCTTCGAGATAATTACAAATAAGGGTCTACTTAAAAAAGCAGTTCTCATGGTAGCTGCAAAACATGTGTTTTGGTGGTATTTACAGTTCTCTTACTCAAAATATCGACAGACAGGTAGTCTTCATGCTCAGTATCCTCTTAGGAACAAAGGTTTCAAATTCCCTGGGAAGTTTTGGTTTCAGATTTTTGTCAATGAATCATGATGGAGAAGTACTTCCAACAACTATTTTCTTGAGGAAATTTAGTTCGTCATCGATAACATCAGGCGAACAGATTTTTCAGATTGTCGAAACGAGGTTTCTGTTCCTGCCGATGAGGACTCAGTTATAGAAACGTTTCAGCTAACTGTTTCAAATGAGTTTCCTGTAAATTGATTTTCATAATGTTCTTATTGATTTGACATCAGAGAAGTTGAAATATTGTTCATTTTCTTTCTTAAGAAGGAATTTGATTGATGGATGGGAGTTGTTGATGATCTGCGATTGATTGTTCATATTAACTCGGTTATCGTAAATACCAAAAGTGTCGTCTGAACACCTTTTATACAAAAGGAGATTGTCGTTGGTTGGTTTAAGGTGGTTATTTTCGAAGCTGATATAGAGTAATCCGCTAACATGGGACCTGGAGAGGATCTCATGGCTATTTCATCATGTTGTCTGTAAATTGTATGATTTTTTAACTCACTAGATCAGTTTAAGTAGGGATAACTAATATTCGATCACAGATGTCTTCGAAGCACTGCTCGTGTTTTCTGGGACCAACGAGTAAGCAATACATGGGTTAGGAATAAAGTACGAGGAAAGTACGGTCACTCTATTAATGAAGTAGTAAATCTCCACCAGCTAAGGTGATTAGGACATGTGTTACGTATGCCTGACCATCGCCTATATCGACGAGGAATGCTGTCTGGTGTAAGAGTAAGTTGGAAGACAGCTAGGGGCGGACAAACCAAAACATGGCACCAGTCCATGAAGTCATTGACATTTGGGTTGAGCCATGTTAATAGGTGCAGACTACCTGGTTGGGATCCGTGTGACGCTCGTAACAAATGGTTAGAGACCTTGGGTGATATAGCTCAAAATCGTTGGCAATAAAGCAGGTGCATCCACTCCTTGTCTTCCTCCAAATTCCAAGTTTCTGAACTTATCATAATTTTTTCTTTACAGAATCATATTTTCTTACATCTTATCTCCAATCTCTATTCCTTTCCATTAATACTAACTCTGTTACTACTTTCTCTACTCTGGGATCTGATCCGGCAATTTAATCTCTATCTGGTAATTTTGGTATGGCAACTTGAACTGATGTACGCATGTATCAAGTTGTACGTTGTACGTAACTGACTGACTGAAGTAGCAATAATATTTGATGCTTTCGATATTTGTTGTTATATTCAATCATTCACAGTTATCAATTTAACTTACACTTCCTTCTTTCCTTTTATTGTCATATATCACCAATTGTTATTATATTTTATTATCATATGGGATTGTACTTACAATGAAAGTGGACTTACTGAAAACAGATTACTTCATTCAATCTAATTTATGTTTATCACAGTACGAATAAGATAAGTGAAATACTTATTCATCAAGTTATGCTATCAAATAGATTGGAATAGAATTAAATTAATGATACTAGTAGATTTCTGTTAAATCAGTAACAAAATGGTTGTTACATACACAGTTATGCAATGAATACAAATGTTCAACGAATGTAATTAAATATGGCTAACGATATTATACTTGTCAATTTTGATATCACGACCATTGATCACCTGGAAGCACTGGACAGCTGTTTCGCACTGCTAAGGAGTCCCATACTAGGACGAAACAACTGTCCAGTGCTTCCAGGTGATCAATGGTTGTCTGATTCACATCAATTCATGATATCAAAATTGACAATTAACTATCTCCACAAACCCCCTGATATTATACTTATTGTGACGTTTAAATATTCTAGGTTACATTTTTTAATGAAGTTTTGAGTATGAACTGGTGAAATGATGTAAAATACAGTGAGACAATTATCTACTACTCCTTGATGTTGAATATCTCTTCAACTAATATCGATAAATGATGAATACTAAAATGATGATGACGACGATAAAATCCTCTAGTTACTAAAATATAACTCTAAGTTAAAAAGAAAATTGTTGAATAGTTGTCTAAAATATTTGAAAGCATAACGTAGAGGTTGTCTTTTATGTTACGAAGAGGATTGAAAGTTACCAACTGACAATCTTCATTGTGATGGTTGGAAATCAACTCTAATTAATGATGTGTACTTCACCATATTCAACATTTTTTTATAACGTACAACTTAATAATGTGACTTACTATCTGTTTCACACTTTTGAAACCTGAAGCCCCTGGTGTGGAATCTGGGGTGCACACTGCTGAGGAGTTCCACACTAGAACGAAACAGCTGTACAGTGCTTCCTGGTTTTCAATGATACCCTATCAACATGAATCTGTGATATATTCAATCAGATAAATAACCAATCTCCACAAAAATAACCAGACCAATTGAAATTTCAATATTTTTGCCAAGTAATTTTCAATTATGATTTGACTGAACATCTCTTGAAATGCATCAACAATTAGTTTCCAATGAATCGCGATAGTTTTGTAAAGGTATTTATCAAGTTTAGTTGATTTTACTCGACAGAGATCGATGTCAGTTGGGTACCGGTGAGGCACAGGAGGACTGGGCAGTTGCATCGTTCTATCATGGGACTCCCCAATGAAAGCGTACATTCTCGATTCTACTAGTGAATCGAATCCAAGGCATTCAGGTCTCATTTGCCTTATTTCGTAATTGCATTTTTCACATTATTTAGCCTATTTGAACATACAACCCATCACTGAAAGTTAATGAGCATCGTCTACGAATATCAAGTAATTTTAACCTAAAGAAAATGTCAAAAACTCACCCAAAAGAATTTCATTCGATAAAATATTATTGATTAGGAATCAATGACCAATTATTATGTATATTGGATAGCACGACAGGAAATCATCATTCTTACCTTCAAGTTGTAATGTTTGATCTTTCAAGAAATATAAACTTCCTCAAAACTACATCGACGTTACTGTTAAGTTTCCTTAAATATAGCATCTACTTCGACTGCATAACTCGTATTATCATGTACAGACTAGACATTATGAATGTTGCTTATCATCTAATTAATAATACACAATTCTTTCAGTTTATATACTCTATTATGGAATAAACTATAACTAAAACTTAAATACTTAGTGATTACCTATTGTATGCTTATTTGTTTATAATAAATAGTATAACGATACTGATTAGCGTTATATCGTTATTACTACTTGGACTAAGTAGTATCGTGGATCAACACTGATAATATAATAAATAAATGATACGCATTAGCATAAATCGTTAATTTAAAACTAAGTCCTTGTTAATGGATTATTTTCATTGTTGTCATCGTTAAATATTATCACTGTACTACTGTAGTAGCGAGTCAAGTATTCGTACCAAGAAGTATGATTGATCAGTATTAGCTACGTCAATAAAGGTTTAATTAAGCATAATTAAAGAAAACTAGATGGGATGAGATTAGATTAGTTAGTGAACTAAGTTACCATTATAATAATTTGAAGATAGTTCTCGTCATCAATACGAATCCTTAATCTCATGTAGGAACAAACCTGTGATATGGATACATTGAAGATAGTGTGATATTGTAAAACTAATAGATATAAGAACAACTAAAGATTTCTGTGATTGTATTCGACTCAGATGGATCTAAGCTGGGTACTGCTAAAGACCAAGAAACACTAGACACCAGTTTCGTTTTAGTATGAGACTCCTCAATCGTGTACGCTGTCGAATGCACAGGGGAATCGAACCCAATGCCTTCAGGCTTCATGAAGGGCTCTTAACTTTCTCTACTACTAAGTCTACTGGCTTCCGATCGTATAATTCCCACATCAGTCAGTTTATTACATAACGAGACGTTCAGTCAGTGTTATTGGTGATAACTGTCTCTCTCCCAACATGTCCGAACTCTGCCAGTCACGACATTTCAATAAAACTTGATCAACAAGTTGAAAGTAGTGAGCAGTGAGTTGGTTATTTTAGTTGATGGGAACGTGAGTGCACATTAAGACGAAACAGCATTTCACCGCTCTTTGGTTTTCATCAGTACTTAAGCGAGTTTAATCTGTGACGAATACAGACAGCAAAATTACGTACTATTGTTTACAAAATGCCCCCCCCCAACTCAATTATAGATTTGTTAATTAAACATAGGAGAGAGATAAAATAGAAAATAAAACCACGACTTACTCGAATAGTACTTGATCTATGTTCTTCTGGATTGACTTGACAGTGAAAAATAGCATCTTGACCAGCTTCAACTGTCCCATTTGTAATATGAGGTCCTTGAATAATTGATCCGTCGGCACGTGCTATATTTCCAGATATAAATAAAAAATAAAAAGCCAAAGAGAATGAATAATTAAGATGTAATCATTTGTATATCTATTCTTCAATTAAATAATCCATTGTACTTACTATAAATTCGCGGTTGAGAAATAAAAACTTGAGTAATTCACAAGTCCACAATTGCGCTACGTCTGATAAAGGGTTTGGCTAGTCAAAACAGTATCATTAACTCTCCTATAGTTAGTGTAGCTCAAAGTTTGGTATATAAATCTGAGTAGAAACTCAAGCGAATACATATGAACGAGGTTCTAAGTTGACGATAATTGATTGAAAGTATTTGTCTTTTGAGCTATGCTTTTCCATAAAGTGGCTAATAATATCGTCTTCGTGTTTTAAAGGGAACTGAAGTATAGTTTGATCATATAGTCGAGTAGTTCAATAATATATGCTTAGTAGATTGGAAATAAAGTAATGTTAGATAGATAATAGAGGTAAAATGTGTTGTATTGAATTCGATACTGTAATTCTAGATCATCTAGTCACTATGTGATCCAACAATAACAAATATCGACAAGTCTATAATCATAATACCAGAAACAATTCTAAATGTTAAGAATGTTATATTCATTAATCAGATGATGAAGATACGTGTATGTATCAGTGTATATGTATGTGTGTGCATTTTAGCATCTTAATTAGGGATGTCGAAAAAATTTCACTTATCGCCAAGTTACTACTGACAAGGCAGATTGCTTATGTTGGCAACTATGAGTACATTTTAGCATATGTTATAACTTCATGTCTAATTTGCAGTTAATATACTTTTTGCTTCCGACCCCCCCCACTCCCGATATTGCATAATCACTAACTATACTACATAACTATTTATTAATTACGAAATAATAGGAGCAACTAGAAACTCCAGTTATTTTATCCTTCTGGTTACAGTTTGTTTAAATGTTAATTAAAAAAGGCATTAAATACTTTGATAGAGTCGTGCAACACGTGTACTACTAGAACTTCTGTTCTGAAGTATGTACGTGATGTAATACATCTTGTTGTAGTCGCTCCCACAGATTCTTGAAAAAAGGATTATGATGTGTCGCTACTGCCATTGAAAATCATAAGCAGGATGTTTTAAATCTTTTCACTGGATGGATTTGAAATTGTTCAAATAGCTAATGTGCCGGATGTTGATTTCCTTCTTTTGGTTTCCACTTTCCTTTATTAGATTGCCTTGTTTCACTCTTGTCATTCGTTATTTGATAGGTTGCTTTCATTATTAGATATAATCGAGATTGAGTTGTAGGTTCATCTTTTCCGTTTAAGTTTCTCTTTTTCAAATATTTTTAAGCATATGACCCTGTACCTTCAAGTTAGACGTGAAAGGTTGCAGTAGTAAGTGTTATTTTTAACTAAAGTCAGACCATGATCTTCCCAAACAACGTTCTCTATGCACATTATGTAAACTACGAGAAGCATGTGTAGTATGGGTGAAAAAGTTGTAGGAGTAGAGCTAACCTTTGCTATTGAGTAGATACACCTGCTTATCACCGACAAAAAGAACATAAAACAAACTATCACCCATTTAGTTTAGATTAATTATATTCAGAACTTTATAAATTAGAGTACTATTAAATGAAGTGAATTTATGGAGATTTTGTATAATCAGATAGTTGCCTTCCCTACGAACCGATGCTATTTAACGAATTTGCGAAAGTGTAAACATGGAAACAGTTACCAAATAGTACAATCTGGTGTATATAGCTCCAGAGATTCGAACTACGTAGAATTCATTCATTTTCAGAAACTAAGTAAATATTAACGAGGTTTCAATACTAATACTACAAAAACAACTTCGAATTAAGTTGTTACAACTTAGAACAATAAAGAGAAAGGGAATCTTGAATGGATGAGTTGAATCTTAGTAGAAGTTGGATCAAATTCAGATTATTATTATTATTATTATTATTATTATTATTATTGTTACAAGAAATAAGTTTCCTCTTAAAGGATCTTATATAACTATACATACTCTAGAATTCAATATAACTTCGGTAAAAAAAGCTGTAAACGTTATGGAGCAGTAAGATGTTTTACAGTTCGTTCTTTTTCTAATACATAGTCATAACACACATTTCTTGACAGGTAAAGGTTCAATACGTAAAAACATCTATTCCAACTAGTTTAACTGATGAAAGTTTACAATCTTGTTAACAATTGAAAGTAGACTTCAATATTAACCACTTGAAGAATTCACTACATACGAGTACTACTTTATATGTATCTTCTATTGATATGATAATTTTGTCTCTTGGACGTATAAAGTAATATATTACTCATATCCCAGATTCTTTGTTAGTAGTATGTATGAATGTATAATTCATTTAAAAATACATTAACAATATCTTGAATAAACTTATACGTAAATGAATCTTAAGTAACATCGTAGTTATTGTCATTTGATTGTCAGATGAAGAAGAAGAAGAAAACACAAAATACATACAAAAATGCTATATTTTAATCTACTGACAAGTTTGACAAGTTTATAAGTGTAAATGTAATGGAATTTTAATCTTGAACTCATCTATTCAGCATATTCAGCATTCTATTGCTTTACTTTATTATTCTACTATTTCATCATTGACCTACAATCATCATAAGATTAACGTTACACTTCACTATTTTTAACTTTACTGTATTCATCTTGTTATTATAAAGAAAGAGTGAGTGGATAATATCAAAAATATCATAATTGTAATTAGTACGATTATTGACGTACGCATATCTACACGTTAATCAACATATGAAGTAATCATGTTTCATTCATTCTTTAAAACAGTGATAAGGTTATCATGTAGATCAGTGTTACCTATGAGATGATGACATAACATCAGTTACATACAAACACACACACACACACACAGAGACACACACTTAAGTACATAATACTGGATGATTTCATAATCTGTCTCTATCCGTTGAGAGTAGATATCCATGAATAAACATTTAAGCGTAGATACATGTCAAATTTCCCATTTATTTACAGAAGAAGAAATAGTACAAAGATATTTTATACATTTCAATTTAATGTTACATAAATCTGTATAGATTCTGTTTGATACAATAACAACAAACAACATGTTAATGTTAGAAGATTAAAGGTAATTCATATGATGGAAACGAAGAAAAAAAAGGCATTTCTCGACATTAACTTTAAGTTTGACAACTAAACACTAATAAAGCAGAACACAGAAGAACTGCACTGAATAGTAAATGATTATTGAAAATGGAAAAGTGAGTACTTATGTGTATGAGTGTATTCATGCTTGAATTTACATCTGTTATAGAAAAATAAACGTTTAGCCCACAAATACACATTATATCACGGTGCCATTACATAACTGCATAATATATACATATAATGCATGGAAAGGCAAACTTCCTCTCTATGTTTGTTTACACGATTATGACAATAGGTTTTGATGAAATAACTATAGATTATGTTTACTGATAATAATCATCTAGGCGACTATTCATGTTATCATTGTTTATGATGTCGATGAGACGATCAAGTTTGATAATCATGACAGGTGAGAGTTAAACTGTTAAAAAATAAACTAAACGATAAACATCATAAACTTTCATCTTCCTCATTCCTTTTATTTATGACATAAACTTGAAATGACAAGGTAAACAGAAAAATGCATACATTTTAAGCTTGGAATATGTCAAATTAATCCTAACACATTCTTTTTCTCTCTTTCAATCTCATTCTCCTTGTATAATGTTTAATAATAGTAATGATAGTAATAATAATGAAAGTCAACAATCATTAACATCACATTCAGGTTACAGATACAAAACCAAGGGAAGGGGGTCACTTTGATATAATCCTCGTTATTTAAATTGTGCAGTTATACGAAAGAATAAATAGATAAACATCACCCCCCCCCCTGTATATTATCATTTCATCTTACTTATACTGATCGTAATGTACTTAAACCATTGATATAACTATTGATATAACCAGTGGTAAAAGTAAATGCAAAATAGAGGGGTAGAGGGGTAAACTAAAATTATCTTTATGTGAGTTTAACAATCATGCATATACGGAGATACTATACCCACAGTTTACATATATACATGTTACCTGTCACTGTAATGTCATGCAATTGTCAGAAACAGATTCAATTGTGAACTTTTCCTATTCTCAACTGTCAATTGATCGACTGTCTATCCGTTCATCCGTCTCTCCACAAAATATACAGTTGATATATATATATATATATATATATATATATATATATATATCCTACACAAATGTTAACATTAATAGAGAGAGTTGTTTAATTCATTTAAAATAAACTTCATATGTTCAACTATTCAAATGAATAATCATTTCCTTCTTGTCAACATACAACATGCAATAGATAAATCTACTACTTAAATTAGTAGAAATGTATACATACAATCAAAATTATGCATGCATAACTGTGTACGTGTAAAATATCATACAAATCAAAGAGAGAAAGCCCAATATACTGATGTATATACAAATGAATATCATCGGTTCTAATCACTTATTGGAAACTTTCAGTAGCATATTAGTAATAATGATAATGGTAAACTATTTGGCAAAGAAATTAGGATAGATAAATTTGAAGTGTACTCGGCATATGACCAAGTTACGTTTGCTGTATTACCAGAGAAACTTCTAACGATTGAACACACTCTTATGAATGAGAATAAATCAGAAAGCAATGAAGGATGGAAGAGAAGTTATATTTGATCGTGAATAGAGCGTCAATGGGATAGCAACATCTAGGCTGACAAACTAGCGAGAAAGATGTTTTCCACGTTGCGGCGTGACGTGATCTGGTGATGATGCGTGACCGAGTGCCTTCAACTAGTCGTGTCCGCTGAAACAAACATGGTCAGCATCAATATCGAGGACCTATGTAACTATTTATTTTGGGGATTATTTACCGCTACAAATGTAACTAACAAAGGTCATTTCATATTAGTTAGTTAGTTAATTAGTTCTATGTAATGGAATTATGTGCATATTCCATATGGCAGATAAATATGACATAGATGACAGATAGTCTTTTTCTAGTTGAAATATAACTTGATATAATGGAATGATTTCGATGCGAATATGACGATAGCAGACATTTTATAATACGAATATAGAGAGAAACTAAAGATGAATGCTAGACTAATAGTTTGTATTATAAACTTTAGAATTATCGAAAGTCAGTTGGCTGTTTCAATTAGTATGAACGTTATTAGCAATAGACTGTTTCAAATTGAAAAGATCAGTACAGAACTAAAAGGTCAGTCTTGTGAATATTAATAATTAGCTTAGTTATCAATTTCCTATATTCTAGTGAAAAAACCTAAACTGTACAGTTAATCGTATCGACACTGAAACTGATCGTAATATTCACCATCCAATCCTATCTTGGTAATCTAATGATTTTTATGTTCAATGTGACACACTTGAATACCGTCTATACCATATAGTATCTGGATGAGGATGTACAGTGTTACGTAACTTCGAACTAAATAGAAACAACTGTACACTATTAAAAATTTCGTTAGTTATCCAGCTTATGTTACTTGATGATGAAAGCTACATATGATTCATTACTGAGTACAAACCAGCATCGCGTAGTCTAGCTACTAAAGATTTTATTTCCCCGTTAAAGTTGGCACAATGCCTCGTGAAATTGAGTCACCTGCATTACACATTGTATTCACGGAATTCATTGATTGGTTATCATAATTCAAGAGACTACTGATGACCTTGGAGTGTTAACAGCAATACAGTTGCTAGCAGTGATAGGTGATACTGGTTCAAATGACTAAGAGGAACTTCTATGTCTCCATGATCGCAAAGAAACTTTATTGATAAGTACTGAACACTATGATTTTTAACTCTACAAAGTTCTTGCTAGTTACCTCTACTGTGTAACAAAAAGGGTAAATGCCTAGTGACTCAAATTTTACAATGAAAACTTTGCTCAATAGTTTTTAATGTTAAGCTAAATAGATGTAATGGTCATATAAAGAAACTTATCAAGCGACTTCGTCCTTTATGAGTGAATCTATATAACAGGCGTTAACTTTGAGTTGAAACTCTTACATGAGTCGACAAATCCAAGTTGTGTAAATGATATGAAATTGGCAGATGCCTCAATATTGCGGAGTTGACTATTTCAACTGATAAACTGCACATCTTCAGTTGATCATTTCTAAATAATTTCTGTCAAACTTAACCACTTATCATCAATGCATTGTTACGTATATGTCAGCTTAGTCAAGGTATAAATTACATAAGTGTATTACCCGACAGTAGGTATGTTTTGTAGACTTTGGATGTAACTATCAATTGATCATGAAGAGGTTGTTCAAGAAAATCTTATGATTCTACATCAATCTAGAAACGATTTGCTAGGGTTTCGAGAATTAAAGAAAACACCTCGATACCTGCTATCGAACGTATGACCAGCGACATAACAACAGGTAGGCTAAGCTATTCACAGTATCCAAGCCCAGCTAACTAGAGGAAGAATTTCAAAGTCAGCAGTAGCGTTTAATTCCACAGGCAGCCTGGAAACGGAATAACAACCACACGTCTCATGAATATATATACAAAAAGAGAGCGTTCTTGGGATGTCACAAATAGTGTATTAAAATAAACAACGAACCAATAAGATTTAGCATCTCACTAAATGGGAAGCATAAATTGAAGGTGATAAAGGAACTTTTCGGCGCGAAAACGAGAAATTTGAATTTTTCACAAATAAATCACAAAAAATAACAGGTTTGTCAAGAGAATTCTGGGGATTTGACATCGCCAACACGATCATTTAGTGTATGTAAGATAGATAGTGACAAAAAGCATAATGACTTATATATCATATTCTACTAAGACGTTCTAGAGATTAACTTACAAACTGAAAATTGAATCTTAGCATCTTACTACACTATACTTGGTGTATTCACATACAAACAGTACGAATTACATAAAAACATCTTCAAGATATCATCCTAAAGATTCCTCCCTGTCAGTAATGCATAAGTAAGAGAAAGACATAATGAGAGATATAAGTAAAGAAAGAAAGATAGATAAGAGAAAGAGTGAAGTACTGAGATAGGTGTTGTATAAAAAATACCCGGATAAAATCACTGTTAACGCCAAATGTTCTGTATATATCAAAAAAAAAAATAGTAACAATTCATTCTGAAGATCATTTCACTGATGAAAGTTGTCTATAGTAAAGAGGATTACGTACTTGCGTGTAAATGAATGAACATAAAGAAGGCAATAACTGAATCTATTATATCTATACATATATCACTCAGACATGGCATCATATACACAGAGAGAAAACGAAGTAGGCAACAACAACAACAACAACTTACAGACCTTTTTAAAAATCATTTCATTTCTCTTTTTTTTTTTAAAAAAAAAGAAAGTTTTCCATTCCTCTTTTTTTCTCTCATCACCACTTGAAATTTGTCTATATTCTACTATGTACAACGTCATTCTAATGTCAAAATGTCAACAACTTTTCAAGTAGAACAGAAAAGAAGAAATTGTCATTTTCTTACGTGTATACATTTGTAGGTGGGTGTCCTACTTACATTTATTTTTGTTATGATTTCTTTCTGTAACTGACAATTCAAAAAAAAACTATTCTGTTATTTGTACTGGTGAAATTGTATCATGATGGTCATAAGAATTGGATATTCTGAAACTAATGGTAGATTATAACACACTTCTGAAGTATTTTAATCTGAAACAAATTAGATAACCGGTTGAAGGAACCTATCTGACAAGATTGTTGTCTGTATTCATTATAGTTTTGATTTCTGTTGAGTACCAATGAAAACCAGGAAACACTAAACAGCTGTTTCAGCCTAGTATAGTATTACTCGTCCTTATATTCTGCCAGAGAAATAAACCCACGATATTCATGTCCCAAGACGAACAATTAGTAATCGGCACTACTGGACCGACCTTCACTGGTAGAATTCCCACTTCAATTAACTTATAATAAATAATACAAGTTAACTTAGAAATGATAGAATATTTCTAAATAGTTGAATTCTTTATGAAAATTATTCAAAGATTAACAAGTATATTAAATAGGTGGATGACTATATACAGCACACATAATGTAGAATATGATACAGTCGAGTAAGAACAGAAAGTTGAAGTTGTTCAATTTTAATTTACTAATGAAATGTACAGATTTTCCTGACAGACCCTATGAAACATAACACAGTTTAAGGCTAGCAACAACATAGAATGACAATAAGTACCTACATGATAATAACACAAACTGTAATTAAGCGGTAACTGATGGATAGAAATTAGAGTAAAGTAATACCAAGCTATACAAATGGTAAATGGATTATTAAGTTTTTTTCTCAGTACCTCCCGTTTTTTGACTGATACTCAACCAACACCACTCTGTGAAGAATACATACAACTTAATACTTATCAACACAAAGCCATTTCAATTCAATTATCAAAATATTAAAATGTAAGAATACATTACCATCTCTTGATTACTTTGATAAATTCAGGTGAATACGGTTAGTGCTTAACTTTTCATCACTACTTACTGTAGCTTCACTAGAATAGAAATTAAGCATTTAAAAATAAAATGAAGTAAGATTTCACAATTCTATAAGTTACGATTAGATTAACTTGTTATATGTGATAGAAGAGAGCAAGTAATTCACTTTTTGAGTTATTTACAATGCAACAAGTTGAATATCATAGATAAACTGAGCCAATTTTCAAGAAAGAATTCTCATTCTACATACAATTCATCAGCTTAAAATGTTTTATGTAGTGCGAAGAAAAGGCTATACATTCCCTAATTTACCCTGAAAACCTGAAAACACTCATCAGTTTAGGTAGTTGAAACATGCTACACAGATACCACTTATAGAATTTGTTGATGATTAAAACGATTGTAACACCAAATGCATTCAGGAAAGTATCAACTGTTGATTCAATCATATTGGAAGATGTGAAATTCTTCATTACAATTCAGTGGTATAGTTACAGTGTTGTTAAAGATCTTGGTTAACATCGCTTTGAATCAGCTTCAATGAAGCAAGCAAATGTTACTGTGAATATCCGAAGTACAATCATTCAACAATTTGGATTCCATGATTTTATTCATTCTGTTTAAGTAATAAGTTATTTTTCTATATTGTCAGTATCCACATTTTATACTCATGTAAAATGTTATAAACTTGCCTCTGAACACGTGACCTATTCAGGAAGAGACGCTTATCCAGTGATATTTACTATTCGATGATACTCTAATCGAAACCAGTCTATGGAGAAATACTACTAACATTTGAAATTACCAACACAATTTATGTGTATTTATCGTTCTGTCAAGGATAGATAACCGTGGTTACGTCTACAGATTATTTGCAGATAGTTGCACTCACAATAAGATGCAAGCTAATATTATCATATGGGAGCATATATAATGTTATTTATTACATACTGATGTGATCACAACATTCAACTAGCCTTGCTACTACTAAAATAATTAAGTAGTTAGTTGAATTATGTATAAATTAAAATTTCTCCAGCTAAAACTTTTAAAGTAAATACAATAAAGACTACTAATCACTTTTATATTCGTTTAAATAGAAAAACAACTATGAAATAACTTTTACATGAATCTAACTGACATATTTTCAACCATTTAACAACGTATTCAAGTTACCATGCATAAATATTAACACACATAAATGAATGTACACTGCTTTTGATTGCATCCTTGTTGTCATATCAAGAAAAACAACGAGCCAATATATAAAGAAGGAGGGACAATCACAGACGTCAAAAGACAGGGAAGGAGTGGTTATCAAGATAGTATTTGCTATATACTAATCTAATTTGTACTTACATGTGTACACATCACTTACACCAACCATCACTACCACCCAACCCCTGATTTAAATTACCATATTACATTAAACTACATTCAGGTGTTAGTGTGTGCTAGTGAGGGAGAGAGAGAGAGAGAGCAAGACTAAAGACATGCTTGACAAGTTTGGCACTTTCAGAAAAAAAACACATACAGCCGGTAAAAAGAAAGCAGCACGAAGAAAAAAAGCAATGAAATAGTGCAGTGTTTATTTGAAGAAAGAGAGAGAGAGTGAAAGAATGAAAACAGAAGAAAGTGATTCATATTTTGCTTAGCATTTATGACATCCTATCTTAACTATGTACATATGCAAGAAACATTATCGAAACGTATTCTACCATTGACATTGTTTACTGTATGTTTGGTTCGACCTAACAATACTTTCAGATACTTACATATTCTTATGTAATGTTAGCAATAATTTTCAGTCCATTTTTGTAGAAAGGTGAAAAACACTAAAGTATACACAATACAACCTACATCTTTGATATTATAAAGGAATTGATGTGAATATCCCTCTTGAATAGATCTGCTGTTTTATCCATTATGCTTAACATTCTTCTTCTCATAATTATATTCGTTATGTCTAAGCTTTTTTCTTCTCATTAGTACTTGTATTATATCAAACCATTCGTTGTTCATCTATGTAGACTAGTGTTCTATGATGTCTCATACACATCTGTATCGGCTCATAGGTTGGTTATAATGAAATTACTGAGTAAATCACATAAGCCTTATGGAATATTTAATTTCAGTTATGAAAGTAGTTACGTGAAAACAAACAACAATAACTTTAAGTTAAACGGTAAATATGTACATCAAGTAACTCAGTAGTAGTATGCACTTTTACGTTGGTTACAACTCAATATTATAATAAAATTGAAGATTTTTTTATATGTATCAAAGGCATTTGGCACGTTTCCCTCCGTTTCCTAGCCAGTTATAACTCGGCTGTAAACATGACTAACAGAGTGGTCTCATAGTTGTAGCATTCCTTCCAAATCTACACCACGGAATCTCCATAAGGTATACTATCGTGTTTGGCTTTGCAATCACCCACCGGAACTGTACAGCATGCTTCTCCAATAATATTTACTGTTGTATCGAATACACTGTCGAGCATATTGTAGGGGGGGGAAGAGGACGTTCTGCATTTTCCTCAAGGCTACTCGGGTGATAAGTGTGATTTCTGAAGCTGTATCGACTTGCAGACGGGTACGATGTCCGTTAACCTCTACAATTATATATTTACACCAAAGATAATGTTCTTTCTCATTGAAGAACAACATCTATATCTCCTGTAATAAAGCCTCACTGTACAAAGTCGGTTCATTCTCCTTCTGCAACGGCTTCCTTACTATCATTTACAATAGCATTTACTTCACAGTTGGTATTCATAGGGGCAAAACTTCTACAATCACATTCTCCCTATAATCAATATGAAAATAGAGGCTGATTCACTGAGCCGAATTCATTTTGTATACCGACATCATTGTATTCATTCATTGTGACTGAAAATTGCTCTCAAACATGAAACCATCATGTTTCACATTCACCTATCTCTGACACTCGAAGGTCATTCCTTCTAGTGTTACATATGGAGATTGCTCAATTTTATTTCGATATCTCCTTCTAATATTAGCAAATTCAGGTAATTCAAAACTGTATACGAATACCAAACACTTCAACTGACCTTCTCTCAGTGCTAATAATTCAAGTGTTCACGATTTACTTAACCTGTATATTTCACCCAGTCATCATTACCTCTGCCAAATGTGTATGCACACATTATGAATGACAGTTGTATAAACATATTTTCGCCTTATAAATCACTTGCATGATTATAAGCGTTAAGAATTCAAATGACAAAATATTTATGACGACTAGTGTTGAAGGTTGAAAGAGAAACGAGAAATCTCTTCGATGTATCAAATGGATGGAATTCAGT
Organism: Schistosoma mekongi; assembly: GCA_034768735.1. NCBI lineage: Eukaryota > Metazoa > Platyhelminthes > Trematoda > Strigeidida > Schistosomatidae > Schistosoma > Schistosoma mekongi. The sequence continues at coordinate 2,624,392 of CM068308.1, forward strand.
TAACGGTGGTATGGGGATTCGTCACATACAAAAGTATACATCATAATAATGCAGCAAACTAGCCACATTATATAGAGTATATGTAACTCAGCAATGTCTAACTTTTATACTCATATATATGTCCCTGATATTTAACAACATGACTATAATATCTTTATCAAATGAAGTGTCGAGATTTGGTAGTCATGTGCTTCAGTGCTTCATCTGGAAATTCCTATCGATCAGAATACTAAAAGTTTATTCATCATTTGTGAATAACTTTAGTATGCAATACTGGTTTTATTCATGTTCATCGTGAGAACAATATCTAAATACACGGACAATTCACAGGCTATATACTTTTTCGGACTATTAGAACCTCAAAAAACTTCATTGTCTATAATTAGTTTACCCTTCAGAAAGTCAGTCATGAACCTGATACATATAAGTGTAGGTCCAAGTCACCACACCGTATAAGGACGCAAGATCAAACTTACAAGATTAACATGATAATAAAGTTTAGCATAAAAGAATCAAACAATCATATGTATAAAAGATTAATGGAAATTTTGATCCAGAAGAACATAAAGAATGAATGAATTTGCTCCACTGTGACCGATTCCGAGCCATCTAGTGAATTGTAGAAAGCTACTGATCGTAATTATCACACGGTCTCTGACAGAGCAGTCCACATCTACCAATATATCTTAGATTAACAGACAAAGACTTCATGAACTGATTTGGTTAGGCTGCCGCTATCTCACATTCCACTAATCTCATGAGATCATCTTTAGGATACACGCACAGAATAACTAGCATAATTAAACAAGTTTAGCACTTTGTGCTGTACATTGATAGTAGTTGAGTACCACCGAAGACCAAAGAGCACTGAATGATTGTTTCGTCCACGTATCCAACTCACCATCAGTGTACGTCGTCGATCCATCCAGTCAGTTGAACCCCAAATCTTCATGTCTCATAGCGAATACTTGACTATTTGCACATCTGGGCTGGCGTCCAATGGTAGTACTGAACTAACATCAATCTGTGACGATTACAAGCAACTAAACTTAATACATATCTCTACAAAATCACCTCAATTTAAACACTAAATAGGTTTATATCACGAGGAAAAGTGTGTTTAAACAATAAAATAAAGTAGACACTATTGTCTTATTAAATCAACAGAATCCAAAACATACATATACACATATAAGTAGACAACACAGAAATCTTATAAACATGTTAGAAAGGCAAAGATGGGTGGTGGAAAGAAGTGTATTCCAAAATATAAAAAGAATTAGGTCAATTTAAATATCAAACTGCATTACATCATATGTAACTTCGTTTATGAAGGTAAAGTCTAGTGTAAAAATTACATAAATATGATTTGGAAGCTGTCATACTTGACAGACTAAATACATCTTTATACGGAGATAGTCAAATAATGCATGTATGAATAACTAGCAGCATAACATTCACTAGCATGATTAACTAACTAACTAATCAACTGTAACTTAGTCAAACAGTTAGTGAAGTAAGTATGAAGAGGTGATTATACAGTGGAAAGTGGTATGCGAAGTAAGACAACTAAATAACTATGCATGTAATAAGCGTCATTGTAAGAGACAATATTTACTCAATCATTTGTATATTGTTTGAAAAATGTTACAGTTGTTGTTGATAATGAAGATGATACCAACGATTACCACTACTAATAACACTTTCAGGAGGGTAGAAAAGTAAAATTCAGAATGATAACTTGAACATTAAAAAAAAAAAAGAACAGTGTACAGATGTAAACTTAAGACATTAGAAGAAATGAAGAAGGAAACAGTTATATTTATAATGATGAATTAAAGCATATTAAAGTGTAATGTGTTTTACTCCTTGACGTATATAGCTGATAGAATAGACAATCTGATAAAACAACAACGCTATCGAATTTAGTGAATTTCAAGGCATTCAATGTTTCAGTCAACACTAATTCTGAAGTGAATTACTGATGCCTTATTAGTATATAGAATTACTTAAAGACTGTAACTCAGTTGTTCATATGTATAAGTTAAATGATGCATCATTTAATGAATAAGGATTTCTTCAGATTAAGATTTGTTATCATCTTTGTTTGATGACTAGATGCTATCGCCTAGATGTTGTGAATTATGTCTTTCTTCGTGTTACCACAAAAATAGAAATAATTTTCTGCAATCTGGTTCAATGATAATCCCTATGCAGTCTATAAGTACCGACTAGTAAAGTTCTATGTATAGCATAGAGTCTGGCATATATATGCCAGGTGTATCGACTAATATTCCCACACCTCAGTAGTGTAAAAAGATTAACATTAAATTAGTAGAAGTGGGAGTCAGATCAGTAAGAGTAGAAAGATGTGGGCATACATAACGCGGTACATGAAGACACAATTAATTTTTAGTAACAAAAGTACAAAATAAAAAAAACTAAACTAACAGATCGAGGAAAGACAAAAAGTGAATACATTTGGGAAAGTATGACCGATTCTGAGTCAAGCAATACAAAGTCTCCAGCCATTGTTTAAGATATCCACGCCAACCTATTTCTTGATACAAATATAAAGAGATAATTTGGCATATGTAAACATGTCATTCATCTTGTAGTAAACTAGTGGAAGTGAATTACAAGGCTGTCGGACAAGATATATTTATTGTAGTGTTTGACTAATGAATACAAAATACATTTGTGGTAGTAACACTTTACACATGAGTTCTAGTCAACATAAAAGTGAATACATACACCTGTTTGATAAACTCTTAGATGATGCTACATTAAAAGAATGCTCTCATCTGTCATATCTTTATTAGTTTATCTAACGAATACGCAAACTGAAATTATTGAGACTTAATTTTAAAAAGGTTAGGGTGTATCACTCTAAGTTCATGCACAATACTCTTCATTTTGTAGCAATCCATTGGTTCCTTCAGTTTCTTCAATTCATCAGTATCGTTGTATCATGTGGAATCATCTTCATACTTCATCTCTTTGTTCTACTTTTTGTATATCATTAGCATCATATGGGTAATATTTTTCAGCTTCTTCTTTATTCGTTAGTTAACTTTTGGAAACTATTTTATAAGAAGTTAACAGTTACATTTCAACTATTTCTAATTTTCATTTCTTTTATGGAAACTGATATTTAATTTATTATCTACATTAGTCACAGACTAATCTTAGTTGAATAACATTGGAAACTAAGGAGAACTAGACAGTTATTCCATCCTAATATGGAACACCCTATACAGTATACACTTTCATTTCTCTGTTATAATTAGGATAAGCTTGTATTTTCCCGTTGATTTGTAATTGACTGAAACTGGTCAGTCTCTGTTGCCATATCCTAATTATATATATATATATATATATATATATATATATATGCCCGTTGCACAAGTGCGACTGTCTGGACACAGTAGCCTAGTGATGAATGCGGTGGCGTTTGACACGAAGCGGACTGAGTTCGAATCCCAGTGTGAACATCAACATTGGGATGCAGGTACATCCAGCCTATGAGTCCCAAATAGGACGAAACGAGCGTCCTGGATTCCGCTTGCCAGTCACAATCCAACTTAAATATATTTCTTTGTTAGTTTGATTTCCTTTATTTGTAATAGTATACAGTTGACCAGTTCATATATTGAAAAAAAAACATTCAAATCAAAACAATCCATGATACAGGTGGATAGAAACACGGCATTTATAATGATAATAATAAACTAATCACTAGGTGAAAGGGAACAACAGGTTGTTTAACTAATGAAATAAACATAAACAGGTTTACTCATGTTTCTCTCTTATTGTTTAAAAAAAAATTGTTTTCTTTCCTTTTTTTTTCTATGAATAAGGCATCAATGTGAACTTCTCTTCAATACAAATAATAACAGCTGTTAATACACTTCAAAACTTCAATGATTCTATCAGGGAATATAAATTTCAAAGTAGAATAACTTATTATTATGCTACGATTGTAATTCTTCAATATTAATAGTTATGCCATGCATGTCATTATGCAAAATGAGTAGTTAGGTAAATGATACATAAAACATGGCATATGTTTTTATATCCTACCTAGTGATTCTCATCATTTGTATGTATGTATGGAGAGGAGGCATGAAATTATACGGTTTCTGAAATCATGGAGGTGGCGGAAAATTCATGTATTATTCTATCATTCACTGTTTAAAACTATAATAGTTCTAGCTGTATCGAGGGCAATATATGTAGAGAAGAGTTACAGGTAATAAATATATATTTACATGGGCATAATTTTCGGTCAGATCTGAGTGTAACCTCCAAATTTTTATTTGTATCAAAAGCATTTTGCACGTTTTCCTCCGTTTCCTAGCCAGTTATAACTCGGCTGTAAACATGACTAACAGAGTGGTCTCATAGTTGTAGCATTCCTTCCAAATCTACACCACGGAATCTCCATAAGGTATACTATCGTGTTTGGCTTTGCAATCACCCACCGGAACTGTACAGCATGCTTCTCCAATAATATTTACTGTTGTATCGAATACACTGTCGAGCATATTGTAGGGGGGGGGGGTAAGAGGACGTTCTGCATTTTCCTCAAGGCTACTCGGGTGATAAGTGTGATTTCTGAAGCTGTATCGACTTGCAGACGGGTACGATGTCCGTTAACCTCTACAATTATATATTTACACCAAAGATAATGTTCTTTCTCATTGAAGAACAACATCTATATCTCCTGTAATAAAGCCTCACTGTACAAAGTCGGTTCATTCTCCTTCTGCAACGGCTTCCTTACTATCATTTACAATAGCATTTACTTCACAGTTGGTATTCATAGGGGCAAAACTTCTACAATCACATTCTCCCTATAATCAATATGAAAATAGAGGCTGATTCACTGAGCCGAATTCATTTTGTATACCGACATCATTGTATTCATTCATTGTGACTGAAAATTGCTCTCAAACATGAAACCATCATGTTTCACATTCACCTATCTCTGACACTCGAAGGTCATTCCTTCTAGTGTTACATATGGAGATTGCTCAATTTTATTTCGATATCTCCTTCTAATATTAGCAAATTCAGGTAATTCAAAACTGTATACGAATACCAAACACTTCAACTGACCTTCTCTCAGTGCTAATAATTCAAGTGTTCACGATTTACTTAACCTGTATATTTCACCCAGTCATCATTACCTCTGCCAAATGTGTATGCACACATTATGAATGACAGTTGTATAAACATATTTTCGCCTTATAAATCACTTGCATGATTATAAGCGTTAAGAATTCAAATGACAAAATATTTATGACGACTAGTGTTGAAGGTTGAACGAGAAATGAGATACCCTTTGGTGTGTCAGTTGCGCGGAATTCAGTTAACGGCGGTGTGGGGATTCGTCACATACAAAGTCATACATGATAATCGTTTTAAACGACTTAAAAGCCAGATGAGATAACGTATACCATTCTCCACTTCTTATAATTACAGAATGAGAAGAAATGAATATAATCGAAAAAAAAATATTGAATGCAACTATTATCGGCAACCATAGACGCTCCTTAGTCTTCGCTCCTATTTCATATAAACTATCAAGATAAACATCAACGTATAGAAGAACATTTAGTTTTTAATAATGCATTAATAATATCTATGTTAACTGGGAGTCAAGACTGAAATTTTTGAATACATTTAGAATGACATTCGTTGAAACTGTAACCATCCTGATTCGACTAATAACTTAAGCAAGGTAGGTTGTACTAGTATATTACTGCAACATCTAGCATTTGAATAGTAGGTAAATTTTCATATACTGTCATGGTTTTCTCTCTTTCTATCCTTCAGTTGTATCCATTTTGCGTATGTTTATTTTGTCGAGTAAGGGAATCAGGTTACAGCAAGCGTCATGCTATAATCATCAGTACTTTCAAGTAGTATTTAGTAACAGTACCAATAGGATGGAGAATCAGTTTCCTTCAGTGAATAATAGAACTCTACGGATATAACAACCAACGACACGATTTCATAAATAAAATGGAATACTCCATACATCTGAGTTAACTTAAGTACATCTAACAAGATTTTAAAAATTATAGACTTACACTTTACAGTCAACCGGAACTGTCTTGTAATCAATGGTGGAACTTGTTGGTTATTGTTTACTGTTACTGCTCCTCCCGTTGTTGGTATTCTCGTTCTTACAGCACATCGGTATTCGCCATTGTGATCTAAAGTCAATTTGTCAATACGTAATTGGGATTCATGAAATTGGCTTAAATCTATTTTTTTATTATTATCAGTACTATGAGAAACCACACCAACCACTGATGGTGTTCGAACTAGAAGACGTTGTCTATGAATAACAATATTCGATGCATCTGATCCACTGCCGCTACCTTGGTTAACAGATCGTAAATTATTATTATTATTGTTATTGTTATTCGCACTACTGATGAATTCCCATTGATAAATTAAACTATCCAATGAACCATCAGTTCCAGCCATTACCGCATCACAATCGAAAACAATCTGCTCACCCCATGATTTAGTTGGATTTAATTCTTTATCTGTTAAACTTGTCAAAAAGCATGGTCCTATAAAACAAAGAAGAGAAATACTTATTCAAAATAAAAACCTTCACACTTGTTGATGGTTTATACATTTAGAAAACAGAAAAAAAATTTCAAGAAAATTTTATGGTTAGTAACTGTTTTAAACTGGTATCAACTATTGAAAAACCATTAGAAATCAATGATTATAGGTCAGTTTCTTTCAATTCTTAATGTAAGACATTCCAACGGTGGATATTGACATTTCATTAGAAGATTAAACTAAGTATATATAAATATTACAGTCAGCATAATACTATTAAACCATTTGATCGGGTAACCCATTGATCTACTTTTTCAATTACAGTCTTAAATTAGGAAGATAAAGTTGATCAACGTCATCTGATTATTTAAATAACTGTTTATCAGTCTACGATAACAAACAATATCAGGGTAGATAATGGTCGAAAAATATCGATCACTCATATGAAATAAATTTTATCTCCGACCCTTCAATTTTTATATTTCCGCTTAATGTAAATTTTATGAACTATTCAGAATGTAAACTATCTGTTGTTCAGTTCTTGTTCTACACACATTAACGGAGGCATATTTGATTACAGGCTTTTATTAATGTGTGCTTACGTAATAAAGTAAGTTGAAGATCTAAATAATGAATCTTGTACTATCGAAAGTTCTATTTTTAATCTAAGCAGCATGCTTAACTCAATTATTTAAATTTTATGTGTAACTGTTTTGTCACTAAGAGCAATAAAAAAGTTTGTGATATATGGGGCGACAATCATCCATTGCCATTGGTGATAACTGTTTCACTCTCGACAAGTCTGGACTCCACCAGTCACAACTTCTCACTAGAGCTTCAGCAACATCCTGAAGTTAGTCACTAGTGAGCTGATTATTGTAATTAAATTGAGATGATTTGTGGAGATTGGTATTATGTTTGGTTAATTGAATACACCACAGATTGGTGTTGGCAGAGTACCATTGAAAATAAAGGATCACTAGATAGCTGTTTCGCCGTATCTAACCCTCTGCAACAGCTGTTCGGCAACCTGAAGCCCCTGGGGCGGAGTCTAGGGTGCACACTGTTGAGGTATTCCATAATGGCAAGAAACAGTCATTCAGTGCTTTCTGGTCTTCAGCGGCACCCTACCAACATCACTCTGTAGAATATCCAGTCAACTAAAGATAATACCAAAATCTACAAACCATCTCGATCCAATAAAATATTTAATAAAATTTCTCTACAATCGTTCAATTTTCATGCATAGAAACAAATAGTAATCACGAATTAGGTTGGATTATGACTGGTAAGTGGAACCCAGGAGGTAGGTTTCGCCCAATTCAGGAATAGTCAGCCAAATGTTATTAGAACCCAGTTTTGATGGTCACACGAAGACGACGTCAACATTGGCATGCAGGTACATCCACCTAGCAAGTCCCAAACAGAATGCAATGCTTTTATTAGTTTCCATATACAATCTACAAACCAACCTAATTCATACTTGTAGACATCGAGGTGATCCACTAAGAATGCACCTATAGTAACAGAAACTGATGAATTTCAATTCATAACATAACAACGGGAAGATATGTATACCTTCAAAGAAGAATCACATTTCAATGTTTGTATACTTTTCAAAATATAACAAATGAATAATCTACTTTAGCTAATGGATTAGCACATCAAACCGATTTCATTCAATTGAAGTAATTAATTTTGTTTGAATGAATACTAAACGAAATGATATGTAATTTAATTTCTGTGTGTGTGTGTGTATGTGTATTTGATTAATAAACTAATTGAAAAGGGAGATAATATTCACATATTAGAAAAGTGTAGTTTCTTTGGTTACCTGCTAGGAAACTTTAATCACTAACAGTGTACAATATTTACAAGTTTGTAATGATTAATCGTTGAGTAGTAACTAGCATCATGTATGTCTAATCTCCTAGTGTATATCATAGATTATCGTAAAACCTATAATGTTACAGCTAATCTAAGTGATCTGACAATATGTTTACTATTTTTGAACTCTAAGTAGTAGGATATAGTCGATAGAGAATGTTATTTTAGTTGGCATTCACTAATAAAATGGAACTTATTCTATCTAAGAGGTTGATTTACGCAACAGCCTTCTGTACAATTTGAGACAAGTTATTTGGAATGAATACTGATCTATTTTAGAACCTAGTATTAACCAATAGTCTGTTTATTTAGTACTGGAGACTACTTGCTAGCTGTCACTGTTTATCAGACTGTTATTGGAAACTGATTTTTTTCAAAATTAATGATAAATCTTTTTGAACGGAAAAATCCTCAGTTTGAAAAAAAAACCTAATCATTAAAAGAATGACTATAGGCTATTATGATTACAGAAATAAAGAAGATTGGTAGAGTTTAAAGTTATCGACAGTAAGAGAGTCATTACCAATGACAATTGATGGTCATCGTGATATATCACAAATTGATCACAAATTGGACAGTACTCTACAATAGGACATCAGTCGTCCAAGTGGTCCTAATGGTTAGGTGTTCGCTGCCAGAACTGAGGGTAGTGGATTCAATTTTTAAAGGAAATCGTGAGTACGTACTATTGAGTCCGTTACTGTGACAAAAAAGCTATCCAGTATTCTCTAGTTCTGAGTGGTACCCTATCGAAATCAATCTATAATCAATATAAACAAAAAGTGAAATACTTGTCTCCACAAAAGCCACCTTGACTAAAAATGATTTCATTTATGTCACTGCGAGATAAAAAAAAGGAATATTCATGGGAGAAGCTACCTTCTTTCTAATGATATCATTTACTATAGCTACACAGTTGTGTACACTATCGTTTTTGTAAGATATTTATCTATTTAAAAATATGAGATTATATAATAAGTTAGTATTGAAAGAACCACAAGAATGTTATGTAATGGCCATAATGATGCAGAAATGTTCTAGTATGAGAATGATTTATACATCGAAAAAAATATGAGATGATTGACCACTTGACCAAAGTGAAGAATAGACGTGTACCGAGGATAGCAATAACTTTGAAAAGTTGATTACAAAGTATGTTAAGTTAGAGATAACATCGAAGTAGATCAATAAATAATAAGTAAGTATCAGGGTCAGAGTAAACTCCGGGACTGTACCTACAAAGATCAGGCTTGAACTTCTGCACTGCTAAAGCTTTAGAAGGGCATAAGGTGTTCATCCATGCTCCTACCGATCTCAAACGTTCAACAACAAAAATAACTCTGAAATACTATTCCCGAGGAGGCAGTATGATCCGAGTTGAGAGGGTGTTCTTGTATTGAGATGAAAATCGATTTGCGAACACCTTTTAGGAGCCATGTCAGGTAATGTCCTGAAATACTTTTGGAACGTGTTCAGTTTAGGACATTTCTACATTGTTTAGACCGTTACGTAACACTCTCGTAATTCCTTTGACACATGAAATTTCTTAATACCTTTTTACGTAATCGCCTATTATGTTTTAACAGACAAATATCGTATAAAAATGACTATATATACGGTTGCATAGGTATAGTAAATGATAATGTCGAAAAGAAAGCAGTTCCTTCACTGAATGGTCGTTATTCCTTCCTCAGTCTCATTCATAAGTACTATCTATCGAGAATGTTGTCGTTCTTATGATTTTATAGAAAATACAGATATAAGAAATCGCTATAGGAGAAAAATAATGTTAATGATCTGAAAATTATTTTAAAAATGGAAGCTCCTGGAAGACTTAAATCGACTGATAACCAGTCTTCGTTATTCCATTTTCGGCTTTTTAAATGATATTTTTATTTTGACAATCATATAAAGTCAATGAATCATTAAAATGTCGTAAAAAGCTGGAAGTTACAGAGCTATCTGATGTTTGCTTTCTGTTTTTTATGTTACGTCTTCCTAAACTTTCTTCATTTCACATAAAATGAAATTTATTTTCGTATAAAACTAGTACCTAACTGAAATGTTTTCATCGATAAACGTCAAAAGGTTTTGATTGCTTGACATCTTTTTTTTCAGGCATAGTAGATGTTGGTAGGGTACAATTGAAAACCAGGGAGCACTTAACAGCTGTTTCGTTCTAGTGTGGAACTTCTCAGAAGTGCGCACCCCCAGATTCCGCACCAGGGGCTGCTTCAGGTTGACGCGAACGCCTAACCATCTTCACCACTGGGTAGGCATCCAATGGTAGCATTTTCACTTCCATCAATTTGTGGTATTTAAAGCAACGACCTGTGATATATCCAATCAAATAAAATAACCGATTTCCACAAAAATAACCATCTCAATTGAACTATAGCAGATGTAATTGTAGTTGACTGTTACTTCAATCAGCCTACTGTTAAAATGTTATTTAAATGTGATTAATCTATAATCTAGGCAAACATTTTGTTAACAGATCATAAAAATATGATTTAATGTATTGATATACTACTGAAATAACTTCGTAAACAATGACTTTCAAAATAACTAGTATTTAAAGTCTATAAGCATATTTACACTAGATATGATATGCATCACATGAGTATCTAGCCTATATCTTTCACAAATCAAAGTACACTAAATATGAATACATATAATGTAATATCATTTAACTAATAGCCAAGACGTTTTGAGCATATTCATTCATCACCTACTAGGAATATAGTTTTTACCACAATTAAACACTATGAAAACTATTAAGAGAGAAAAATACATGAACAAACAAATCAAATATAACTAGTTATTTGAATATGATGGATTGAGATTACTTTAGAAGGGAATATTTATTGTCATTTATTCTACAATAGATATGACAAAATGTTCATTAGTTTCAAGTTCAAAACTTCAAACTGTGTGGTTACAGTTCCATCAACACTGTACTGAAATTAGTCTGATAATTATTCTAATATCAAGCGTAATAAGTAAGTAACATATACAATAATCAACTTATACTGACTTACTAGTATACATTATTAAACATAAACTTTATTACAATGCACTAATTACGAAATACATTAGTTTGCTTAATAAACCTATTTTGAGTATTACTTATTATGCAATTAAGTAGTATAAAATGAAATAGACAAAAACTAGGGTAGTGGAAAATTACTGTATATATGTAAATATATACAATTCTTCACCGAATAATTATTTGTAAACATATTCCCAACGGAATGAAAAGAGAGTGGATGAATGCAGAGACATGTAGGCAAAGTTGAAATTAAAAAGTAATGAAAAGCTAAGAGCATACAAGAAAATAAAAATGAAGAATTCAATCATGAAGATCATTGTAAACTAAGAAGTAAAAGAAAATAGACGTTTGTTATGTTCGTGTATAAGTTTGCTTGTTTGTATCAGTGCAAAAGAAAAAAGAAAATGACCAGAACACTATATGGACTAAGATATATACAAGACAAAGAAACATTTGTAGGGTAAAAACGAATGAACAGTAAATAACACTTTGAGGAGAAAACCAACTGTCTACGTTATTTTTGTATGTTCTCAAACAAATTTAATAATCTTAGTAGTAGATTTAGGCAAAATATCTTATCTGCATGAATGCAGCTAGATGATGTATGCGTATATATATATATATATCCATATATGGAAAGGAAAAAAGACATTCACTCTATAACCAACCTACCTCCGTATCTAATTACTGGGATAATTATGCGAGAATTATAAATTCTTGTTAAGAAAAACCAATAGAACAACTACAATAACAATATAACTCATAAGAGATGACTACGAGTAAAAGAATGAATACTGTCTAATTTATGCAATTTAGTTACTGTTGGCAATTTTTCCTGTTACATCAAATGACAAAAATTAAACCAAATTGAATAAATGAATAAATCGTTCAACAAAGAAATCTACTAAACAAGTACATATACATCAATGCACAAGGATAATAGTTACCTGTGTGTATGCGAAAATATGAACATTAACTGAAAAATAAGTTTACTATTAACTAAATATAGAAATTTTCAAGTTAGTCATTATAGCACATTGATATGATCCGGTACACTGATTACTCTACAGTACATCTCTATTTGACTGATGGTGACATCGTTATATTGATCACGTGAGTAATCCTGAAGAGTCTGGTAGTAAGAGTAATGATATATGCAGTATATCTAGGCTTCAAATACCTCACCCTATAGAATAATACCAATTTTTAACGTTAACTAACAGGGAATCGGATTATATATATATATTACTGTAACAATACCAACTACTTTGTCGGCGCTTTTCTACTCAGGGATGTAGATTATCTATGTTAAACGAGACAACTGCCCGGTATTCCTTAATTTTCAGTGGTCCTTTAATTGATGTTAACTTGTGAGGATAAGTGTCTTTTAATTCCTCGTATAACTTCCCTCTATCTAATAATATAAATTAATAAAATAAACAACATAACGAAGTGAGTAACTAGGGCTAATCTAGAGTGATTTAACCGGTGAGAGAGTGGTTTGTTCCAAAATTCACTTCAGAAAACACATAGAAACGAACGGCATTGTTCACACCACATTATAAATCTAACCAACTGGAAATTATTTACTAATAAATATTACTTTACCTAGTTACTCATCACTGATAAACAATATACAATTGTATTTATCTAATTTTATATCAGAAAATAAACAGACTATACACACAACGAGAAGGTAAACAAACAATCATGTTATTATTACATCAACACTGAATAGTCAACAATAATGCTAGTAAAAGAGAAACAAACGCAGATATATGAAAGAACAAAACAGAGGAGATAATTGGAAACATTCCGTGTTTCTCTCACTCTCTCTCTCTCTCTCTACTTTCCTGCTGTTTGTATTCTCTGTTTCACACCTTCATTATTGTCTATTTCATCATATTCATCAGATGATGACCGGGTGTATTTCTATAATCATAACAATAGTAAAAATAATTGAATTTAATGAATAATCACATATAGGGACTCAGTTTTCTTCTATTTTTCATTTAGATTAAGTAAATAAACAGGGTAATAACGTATCCAATTCTATGAAGCTACCTTTATAATACAATGAATCTTATGACATCTGGTTTTTATTCATTTACAAGTTGAATCAATTTATCATTTGTTTGTGTGTAGTATTCAAGTCAGTTCTGTTTTGGTTTATGTAGTTTACTTCTTAACATTAAGATTATTACATAAGATAGACTAGTTGTTATGATGTCAGTAGTATGAATGGTAATTGTGAATGACCTAAGTGTATGACCTAATTCAATAGATGTACTGAATGATGGTTGTTGAGGGTGTAAATGTTATGTAGGCAGTGGAAGAAGGAAAACAGAAAATGTATATAATCAGCAATCACCAATTGTAAATTATAGGTAGGATTATAAAGATGAATTGTAGAGATATGAATATCTTCAATATAAAATGATGGAGATTTGCAAATTGCATGGATGTTTCTGGGATTGAGGCATTGTCAGAACAAAATGGTATAATATGAAGAATGGATAAAAAAACCACCCTAGGAATCCATAAACCTTATGAAACAATATAGTTCACAAATCAATATAATCACGTCGTTCCAGACTGAATGATAACAGTGAATGGTGACAAATTTAACGTCGTATACGAGATCTCACTAACTTAAAGAAATATTATGTTCGGTAATGTGGATACCCCATTTCACACAGGCACACGTCAAAATAAATTCGGATTGAAGTGATGTAATATATTGTCACTGATATTAACACAGATAGACATCTATGAGGATTAATTTGACTGAGAAAATATCAAAATGTATCATTTAGGAAATTTTAAGAACCTTAGGGAATTTCTAGAGGCATGTTATTAGTGTCAACTGGGAATCAATAAACAAATTGCACTAGACCCATTCTATCAAATGGTTACAAAAAGGTACATCAGTTAAGTGATCACAGGTCAGAAGTAGGTTTTAGTGGAAATACAACTAATAAGGACTTCTGTCAGTTGAGGCAAAACATTTTACTTTGAAGTCAAATAAGAAACGACAACATTTTGACTACTGGTTCCTTTTTTGGGCTACACCTGATGGGGTTTCGAGCGATTGAGTTATAGCTACTCTAGCACCCCAATCAAGGAGTCCTGGTTAACTGACTGGGGCCATGTCTATACGGCAGCATGCTATAAAATGACCACCACTCCTCTTTTGTATTAAGTCCTGGAGTCGGCAAATTATGTGCACTATGGAGGACACTGGGATAGTTGTACCATTTTAATTATTTTGATTGCGATCGCAAACACGTCCTTAAACATCAATATTACTACCAGGATTTTGCTACTGGATATCAGGAAACATAGATGGACAACGAATATTGAACAGTCGGTGAACATCCTCATCTAGAATGGACCAGGTTTCAGAAGGACCAAATTTAACCACTCCTGTCAGAGTAGTGTAAATGTGACGTTTTACAGTTAGAATCACTTCAAAACGGTGACAGAGGTCCAGATTGGCAAATTGATTCGATCTGTCCTACCACTGCCAGTACTCAAACGGCCACTCGGATGCACGAACTTCTCGACCACCTTTAACGAATGAAGGCAGGAGAGAACTTTTACCAATCTTCCAGAAGTGATTTTCATTCGGAAGACGCAAGTAAATACTCTGATTGCTGATACTGATTTCCAACCGTTTAATGAAATTTGGTTGGATTATGTGGTATTACGCAGTAATACAGGATCTTCTCTATACTTAGGGTCGAAAAGTCTTTCTGCAGGTTGCATATCAATGCATTTCCGTAGTATCATTGGAGATAAGAGCTGAAGTGGAATGGTAGGATTAGACAAGCCAGAGGTGTTTGTGTATGGAGTTTTTAAGATGTCAGTAAATTTCTCAGATACACTCTTCCTCAACAGATAATTATTGAGCAGGGTACTATCAGTAAAACAATGACTCTTAATTGGTAACAAATATGACAGTGTCGCAACATTTGATAGATTGTGAAGATATAATCAATACATTTAAGATTAAAAATCATCCTGCTCCTCTCAAGTCAGTCTTCCGTGTGTTTCGGAGGCTGCGAAGTATAACTGAAGTCAAAAGTTTAAAAGCAATTCGGAATAAATCTGTCCTCCTCTCCCTTTAACTGTTACAGTGGATGCTGATTAAAAACAGGTGGTAGTCTGAACAAAGCTATAGAAGACCGTTATCTCAATCGGAGCCATTAGCCACCCAAGCTACTGTCCTCTGTGCTTTGATTCCGGCCTGCGCATTCAAATCTCCAACAATGTTTCATGGAAGCTGTTTCTTAGGATCATTTATCAAATAGTATAACTCATCCTTTATTTCACCCGAATCGCATACTATCAGCGTGCAGGCAGGGATTACGAAAATATATCGTTTCACAGTGCCGTTTCTGCTCCGCCGCATAGTATGACACCAACGCCTACCCCAAAGATCTCCCATACAGATGTGCATGAAATATACTCTTCGAATTGATAAGTGGAGAATGAATTTGTAATAGTTAACTAAAGTCTTAGATATGGGTCTCCGAAATGCAAAAAGCTTCCATCTTAAGACCTTTAAAAGATATAATCAGATTTATCTGTTGTCCGATATGTTTCAGTTAGACAAACATTGAAGGGAGACTAGTTTAAATGGTACAAATGACTTTAGAGAGATTGTATGAGATACCGACGTCTGCACCAACATTAAGAAGTTAACCACTGAACAACTTACAACAGAGTAGACAGAACAAAACTTTCATTACAGATAAGTTTGATGAACTGAATAAGAGAAGGGGATGCAGAAGAGAAAACAAAATGGAGCAAAAAGACGAATAAATGTGAAATAAATATTTCAGTATTCAGTTGGCAGAAAATATTATTTTATTTAAGAAGGCAATATAACAAGTAGATCATAATCATCATAGTAACCAAACATTACAAATTCCATTACTACTGATATTGTCATATTCAAGAATGGCTGAAACATTATCAGTTGGCACAGTATAATCTTGGATACAATGAAGAGTTGTTTATAATATGAAAAATCTTCATAGTTATCATATCATTGACATTGAAAGTAACTACTAATCACAAGGTTATTTATGCATGAAATGCTACTGTTTACTGAATTGAAGATGATAATATTTTTCACATCTTCTACATAACTTTAGACGATTATTACAATAAGAAAGAATGAAGAATATGATGTAATACAATATTCTGAAGTGAGAAAAGACTAAATGATAACCGATTTTAAAGTGTATACAATGAAACCATTAACTAAAGATTATAGCTAGTTATTTCATTGACGTTAACCAGTACCATTCCGTATGTCATTCACTTCGTATCGTCTTTCCACTCCATTACATTTAAGCTGGAATTCAGATAAGAATTGAAAACATTCATTTCTACTACTTATAATTAAATTGTATTCTATCGTCTTCTTATCAAAAAACGATATCTATCCAATCATTAAAACTCGGTTCAACAACTTCATAATCTTTTACTTTATTTGTGCCAGGAATAAAGTGAGTAAATAAACAAAGCACAATAAATGAATCTTAATTATATCTTATCATTCACTTATTAATCTACGTATACTGTTAATGTAGAAAATTCATTTTGTAATTCACACTTCTTGAGAGCCTACTCAGTCATATGTATTCCTATACGTATTCCCAATGGAACTTATCATATTAAGAGAAAGATGGAAGAGCTAACACCACCGTCCTCATCATTATCATTACAAAAACGAATTGAATCGATTGTATAATAGACAATGAAAAATGTAAATAAATAAAGTGAATAGAATGATAGATGAAAATTATCGACTGTTTATAGATAAATGTATATAGTGCGTTAAGAAATTTACAATAGTTTCCATAATATACATTGAATAAAACCTGTCTGTGAGTATATGGATCTACTTCGAACTGAAAAAAAGAAACAGCATTAAATAACCCATAATTGTAGATGAATGTATATCACCACAAGTAAACATACACATACACAGAGAGAGAGAGAGAGAGGATGAAAGAAGAATATTTCAAGAAACTGGTTCATTAAACAAGATGAAGATATGAGTGTATAGACATAAATTGAATAAATAGATTGTTAAGAGGAAAATGTGGAAAGTAAGAGAATGCAATCAACTAAATAGTAGGTGAGTGAGTGAGTGAGTGAGTGAGTGAGTGAGTGAGTGAGTGAGTGAGTGAGTGAGTGAGTGAGTGAGTGAGTGAGTGAGTGAGTGAGTGAAAGATACTGTAAAACTGGAACAAAGAGATGATTACAAGACAACTATTGAGATTGATTTGAGTTAGTCTAACGAGAATAGACTATTTAAAAAAAAAATGTAAATAAATAATTGAGTACATTAAAAGGGATTTTTTTTTCGGAATACAACTCGTGGTTCATTATCTAATTAATAACTATGAAATGAGGTGAAATGAAAGATAGTTACAGAAAAAAATACATAGAAATACCTCATATAGAAACTGATTGTGAAAAAACTAATGAATAGATAGGAAAAATCTCTTAACCTCTGATATCTATCAGTAGGTATGATTGTTACGCCGAGTGATTAAAGATGAGTAATGAACTTTCAGAACTGTATTTTGTAGGACTATTCTCGTTATTTTATTCATGAGTGATGTAATCGTTTCATTTCTATGACTGTTACGTTCCTCTTGCCCGGTTCTCTCGTCTTGTATATTTGCTCTTGGTATATTGTTTATTGACTATGAACTACGCTTACTTAATTGTGTACAAGTTGTAACATTCACTGCCACTATTTCTTTTGTTCTGTATCAATGTTAGATTTATGATTGGTTTACTGTGTGGTCTGATTTTATGTGTATATAAAGGCATTATTAAAATATAATACGTTCTCAGTTCTCGCTCTCTCCGTCTTCCTGTTCTCAATTCTGGTTGTTTTATTGTCGGCCTGGGGGTGAGTGGGCTTAGGTCAATCGCACATTCTCAACTAGGCACGCATCTCATTGGTGTTCGAGTCCACCAATCAAATCGTCTCCTCCTCCTTCCTTTCTTCACGTCATAACAATGATGCTTAGTGGTTACACTATTCATACTTCAATTAATAAGTTTTCTGCTCTAATTTTGCTTCATATATTTAATGTTTGACACTTAGGTAAGATTAATTGCTCACATAGGGGTAGTATTCCACAACTCCAAGAATATGAATGTGTGCTTGATGAATGAATTAGAAGTATTCATCGTTAAGTAATACCGTGTCGACAATATATACACTGCACATTCACTTAATTATCTTATACTAAATCTATATCATTCATTGAGTAAACCAAAAATCTTAGATTAGTTTCATCATCAAATTTAGAATTATCGAATTAATACACTTAATTCGGTATAACAGCAATTGAGCATTGAATACAATCATTTGGTGAATGATTAGTCTTATATAATGCATTCGAAGAATTGCTTCATCAATTTCTAGTTTTAAATGTTACATTATCTTAATTTTATACGATTGTTATCAGTTGTTTAAATTGTTTAAAAAGTACATCTCGTATGCTTACTGAAACGTTGATTTATCTTGTTTTGTGTTTTACTCTGTATCAAAGTTTCACAGGTACACTACTCTGTATACTCTTCTAGTGTATAATATACCTCCAAGTTAAATACAAGTATATACAATACTTTTAGTTAAACTACAACTTCTTAGATGGATAATTTAAGTGTAAATCTTTCATCATCATTTCGACTGAATTCAGAGAAGTACAGGACTTTCTCTTCAAGTAATCAACAGATCGTTTAGAAAAGCTCATACTTCGTTTCTATCAAAAGTTTGCATCGATGAAGCTGTCTAGAATGACGACTGAAGTTGTGCAATTAAACTATTCAGCTCAGAGAATGCAGTATAACTAAAACCATGTTTCCGAGTTATAGATCCTCTCTACCATATACATTACTGAAAGTTACACTACTATCTGATTTTTATTTTTTTTTTATTTTTTAAAATAGATTAATAATACTAATTATATTGGCAATATCTAACGTACTTTTCAATGAAAATATTCATAATGTTAAAGACTAAGATCTGTTGAATACAAAGGAGGATCATCACTAACCAACATCATTTAGAGACGTGTCAAAAACTGGAGTTGCTATGAGATAAAACAGCAGCGTGTAATCACAGCTTCATTATGGATCGAATCCAGGATTTTCATCTACATAGCTATAATGGATTGTAACTGTTATAATGTGAGAAAAGGTTTTGTCCTGTTGATCAGTTTGTTGTGCGCGGACGCTTTATTGAAGTGTGCCTCGTCGCCTGTTGATCGGCTGTTTGTGGCAGACGCCTGTTGAAGTGTGCCTAGTTGATAATACGCGACTTGCTTAAACCCACTCAGTCCCAAGCCGGAGATAGAAGAATAAGACAAAGACCAACCAGACATATCGGAATAAGATTCGGAGTCTATTTTACACATTCTCTTATATATACAAAATAATCATAGTGATTATTCATCAAATGAAATTATCAACATTTTTAATAACACAATTAAATGTTGTCAAATATGTTCACATACAAGTGATGAAAGTTTACAAATCATGTTAACAGAAAATCAATACAACTTGACAAAATGAACAATTGTATTTCTAGGGATTTCGAATCCCTAACACCTCCCCTTTTTGAAAAAATGAGGATAATGAC
Organism: Schistosoma mekongi; assembly: GCA_034768735.1. Classification (NCBI taxonomy): domain Eukaryota; kingdom Metazoa; phylum Platyhelminthes; class Trematoda; order Strigeidida; family Schistosomatidae; genus Schistosoma; species Schistosoma mekongi. Next base: position 2,644,599 of record CM068308.1, read on the forward strand.
CTGGTCCCATGGTTTACGTAATTCTGAGTGTGGTTGTGTACAACTAAAAAGAAAACTCAGAGAGAAAAGGAAACATGAATAATTTCGAATTACGTAAACAACCACTATCTACCGCTAATCTCCTCCTCCACGGAATGTAGTGGGATCTTTATGTAGTGGCAGTAACAATACTACACTGTATTGAAGATGCATGGTCTTCAAACCGGTATTGTTGAGACTTTGAGGATGAGTTGGGAAGGTAAATAACTGACCACGTCTGGAGCGTACATTGACAACAGTAGTAGCTTTCTTATATTTAATGCATCTCCCGGCTGAATAATGTGACTTGTTGGGCTCAACAGACGATCTGAACACTGTTCTCGAGATGACTTTCTGACCTGGGCTGGCGGCTATGCTCCCCTCACGTCCGTTGGGATAAGCACTGTGAGATTTTGTGAATAATTCTGTTGCCGCTGCTGATTTATCACCCAATGATTGTTCCACCTCTGGAATGATTTGGGCAAATGTCTCCAGTGAGACTTGTTTCTCCGGCACAGCAATACTAGGCATATGGGACAGAGATACTTCTGTCAAGCAAGGCGATTCAATGGCATTAAGCCCCGGCAATGTTACTGCTACCTGGGGAACTATGATAGGAACTGCGTCATCCGTCTTTTCAGGATCAACCTTGAACAAGTCTTTGTATTTCTTAGACCAGGAATCAGATGTACTACCAGCCACATCATCAAAATGAAATTCATTGATAGAATTGATGAGAGAATCGGAATGGTATGTGCATGTGTTTTCCAAAAGCCCTTTCTGAGTAAGATTCATTTGCCGGGTTAGGATTTCTAGTACACGTATCTGAAACTGTTCATAGCGTTTATCCTGGCGATCCAGCAAAGCTTCAACTTGTTCAAAGGTAAATGACATTTTGATAAGTTCACCCCGCCGCCACTGTTATAATGTGAGAAAAGTTTTTTGTCGGTCCTGTTAATCGGTTGGTGTAGCAGACGCCTGTTGAAATGTGCCTGGTTGATCGGTTGGTTGTGCGCGGACGCTTTATTGAAGTGTGCCTCGTCGCCTGTTGATCGGCTGTTTGTGGCAGACGCCTGTTGAAGTGTGCCTAGTTGATAATACGCGACTTGCTTAAACCCACTCAGTCCCAAGCCGGAGATAGAAGAATAAGACAAAGACCAACCAGACAGATCGGAATAAGATTCGGAGTCTATTTTACACATTCTCTTATATATACAAAATAATCATAGTGATTATTCATCAAATGAAATTATCAACATTTTTAATAACACAATTAAATGTTGTCAAATATGTTCACATACAAGTGATGAAAGTTTACAAATCATGTTAACAGAAAATCAATACAACTTGACAAAATGAACAATTGTATTTCTAGGGATTTCGAATCCCTAACAGTAACTTGAAGTATCTAAATTCTAGAACAAATTATTTTAATAAACCTTTCAAAATTCCATATTATCTATTAACAGTTACAGAATATACATATAATTAAAGGAGAATCATATCTTGGTCTAACTTATTTCATGTGTCTTCCTTACTGAAATTCAAGTTTTGGAGAAAGCGATAAATCGGCTTATATGGTATATATATATATATATGCTATTAATTTTGGTAGTTTAATTCTGAGGAACATCAACGAAGCCTTCAGAAGCCCTAAAGGAGCCGAAGACATTCCATCCGATCACCGTTTGATAGAACTTTCCAAAATCTTGACGTGGAGTATATTGATTGGATAACAGCTGAGATTTCCTGTTTGTGAATTGGATAAGTTGTAATAATGACTTTACTCCCATAGAAAAGTATAAATACTCGAGTTATATTGTACATATTTGACACTTACTGGAATAAAGATTTTTTCCGTTATATTCTTGGAGGGCTCAACGTATTTGAGCGCTAAAGTTATACGCGGTATTATCAATAATCAAGTGTCGGGTGGGATATCAATTTTGACAATGGTCGTAGGTAAATTACACGTAATCTTAGTCTGCATGTCACCAATACTAAGCATGTTGTACATGTTTATGTAAAAAAAGGCTACATTTTTACGATCACTTATTTCATACGGGATGAAATTGATTAAAACTGAGTAGTTATGTAGTCACGAATCCACCGTATTCAATCTTCAATTAAAGTTAGTAGATATCGACTATCAATGAGTTCTTGAATGAAAAGATTGTTCTGCTTTGCCTTAATCTTCCTGCTCCATCTGGCTGAAATAGACTTCATAGGAAAATTTTCTAATTTTCTTGCTACTCATGACAGGTTTCCATGTAACTTCATCAAAGATTGACAAAAAATGATTAAACGCTTACGTAGAAGCTATTGTATATTTTACTGTTGAGCTATCTGGTATGATATATGATTGCTGTCTATGAGATAACTCTAATGTAACTGTTATTATCAAAAGAAACTATTAAAGAACATCTTTATAGAATCTCTGCATCAGTTCACAATTCCAAGTAATTCTGTCTAAAAACAAAACTGGAAAAGATATTGGATTAAAACTAATCAACTACTACAGGACTCGATTACAGGAACAAGACTAGTGAAACATTATCAGGCTTCCAATATCGTCACAGTTACGTAGTAATATTCCCAAATCGACCTAGTCATATAACAAGCAGTTTTCTGTTGTTGTTATTATTATACACAATACACAATAAAACCACATTGTTTAACAATTCAAGTTTCAGCATTCTGTTTCTTATACTCAATAATTCACTGGCTGCTTCATCCAGTCAGTTGTAAACACGCATACACACAAACACAGATTTATTTCAGCAAATACTAGAAACGACAAACTTTATCTCCCCAGGGATAATTTACAATTTTCCCATATAATACAGTTTTATGCCAACTGGGTATTCTGAGAGTTCAAATAAATCTAACTAGTAATATGGAAAAAAAGTAAAACGAGAGATGAATGAAAACCGGAAACAACCAACACCACCATTGTCGTAACAACAACAACAACCATGGCCACAGTAAATCAATCGGAAATGTATAAATGAGAGAAAAAAAAGAATATATGGTTAATTAAACATCTGAAAGCAGTAAATAAAAGTTTATGGGTAATTACGCACACACACACACACACAATTTCAAGTACATACAAGAACATAACAACACATCATTCGGAGGGGGAAGGAAACAATGACTTTTTTTACAGTCATCATGATAATTATAATATAAAAATTTTTTTGGGTAATTGAAAATATGAACCCATGAACCTCGATTACAGTTTATATCATATAATATTATACTTAGTATATCAGTGAAGTATATTAACAAGTAAGTTACTATCCAAAATAACATCATTCAACTGAAGCCACTTCAGTCAGTTAGTAAGCTAGTCATAATTTAAAGTAAGATCTAGTGTATAGATGCATGTTTTAATTCAAGTTAAAAAAAAAAAAAAAGAAAAACAGGAATATAACGAAAATTTATATCAAACTCGTAGATACAATTGACTATTCTGTTTGTGTTTCTAGGCAATGTATAGGATTCATATAGTTGATAAGACACAACGTTCAATAATTCATTTCTTCAACTGATACGAATTTATAGCACAGATTTGATTGATGAATAATAATTTTGAAATTAAAGTAAAATAAATAATAACTACTTACCATTTATATTGACACTTCCTGTTTTAGCATTAATAGCACATTCATGCTGCGTTGTGATCGAAGAGGAATCTATGAAACAAGACGCAAATTATAAAATAAACTAACAAATGAAAGAGGAAGAAGTAGAAGTAAGTAGTAAAGTTTACAACATATAAATAACTAACTTAAATATAATACAACCAGTCAAAATCATGTCATAGTTAAAAAGGCTATCTTTTGTGAGTAAATTCTAGAATGTAGACCATCAAGTATTGATTTGATAGTCTAATCACCTAATGCTCACTGAAGAATTTATGTTTTGAACCATGGGAGGGTAGTGAGCGTGAATTTTCGTCAAGTTTCAAGCTAAGTCAAATGAACTGTATGGTGGTTTCTAGTTTTCAGAATGTTAGTTCGTGAGGAGAAATAAACAAAAATACAGTGCTATATGCTTTACAAATGTGTCAGCTTCTAAAATTATTTATATTACTGAAATACAGGGAAGATAGATCAATAATAATAACTATAGCAACTAGTATCGAGGCCAAGGTGTAAAAATAGTTAACAAAATGTTGCTAATCATGATCTCATTTCATCTTGAAGTAATTTAGTCCGTAATTTAGGCATGTAACTGTTAGGTGCCGGTTCAAATTCTACTGCATCTATCTGAAGTAGGATATTTCAATGATAAAAACTTTTTCCTTCATACTTACCTTCTCATATGACCTAACTAACACTAAACTATTAATTCACATACCGCTAACATTTAAACTTTCGTTCCACACAGCTCCATTTAGAGTGTTTCTAATCGTAATTCTACTACAGTTAACACAATACGTCGAGATCGATATAGTTTTATTAACTTATCTAATAGAAATTAGCTTGTTTAACTTTAGCTTTCAATTCACTCTGTTGCGTGGTATGAATAATCTCTTATTAAACAATCTACTCGACTGTAATTAGGATAAGCTTGTATTTTCCTGTTGATTTGCAATGAACATCAACATTGGGATGCAGATACATCTAGCCGATGAGTCCCAAATAGGACGAAACGCGCGTCCTGGATTCCGCTTGCTAGTCACAGTCCAACTTAAATATATAATCTACTCTACTATTTCAATTAATCAACATAAATATTGAGAACAATTTCTTTTTTCATACTAATTTTAGGTTATGGAAAACTTTTACCAGAACATTATTAATAATAGTAATAATAGTAGTAATAACAATAATTTACAGTTGTAGTACAATTGACGCTTTTTACGATATTCCTATACTTCACTGAGATAATGTAGTAATGGAGGCAATGAGAGGGAGTAACTGTATCTATATGACTTCATAGGTTTTCTTCTATACAATCTATTATTGATTATTGTATCAATTTTTTACTACTTATTCATATCAATAAGAATTAATTAAAGAGGTTCTCATTCTATCAACCAGTATTTATTACCTTCAAGACACTATAAATCAAAGTCTATTATATGATAAGACAATTCTATCAACCATTAATATACGTGTAACAATAACAAGGTTAATTATGTGCAAACATTCAGTAAAAACAAAAAAGAACTGATCTACATGTGAATAGACTTATAGATCTAAAGTAAATATACCATAAAGGTAGATGATAAGTTCAAGGCTTCTTGGTAAATCCTTCTAATCAATTATGCGAAGAAATAAGCATTGATTTAACGCCAACTAATCATCGTGTAGGAAACTGTTCTTGTTATGAACTGAGTACAACTAAATCTAACCTGAAATGATTGGATAGTTAGCTGATCCTAGCTGGAAGCTCCTCAGAAGTTCTACAGAGAACTCATTATAGTTAAACTTTAATCGTGACCACAATAAAGCAAATTGAATCAATATCACTGAATAGTTATTATATTACGCAAATTGACTGAAATGAAGTGTTAGCCGTTGCATTCTAAAGACTGATGTTAAGATAATAACCTTAGAAATTCAATGTTATTTTTTTTAATTAATTTGTAATTATGTACTTCTAAGAAGTCCTATATAAAGATATAGTAGGTGTTCAATACTACCCTAGTTACAAAAGTTCCTTTGAGTAAAGTAAATCTAAACAAGTGAGTATAACTTACTGATGGATTTAAAGATATTGGATATGATAATCTGTTTTCAGTCAATATTTAATATGCCTCCTAAATGAATCAGTTTAGGCTTTCAGTACTTATTTAATGCATCAAAATTAGTTTAGATTGACTTTGTATTCAAGCACTTTTAAACTAAATAAGAATTAAAGAACTTGACAGTATAATTAAACCTTCTTGAATGAAGATATTCCTGGTTTAGGAATTGTAAAATTATCAATTATTAACATCATACTAGTACATATTTTTGTACGAAATGTCGATTTGAAGGTGAAATAGGATTTACATTAATGAATCACTTATCAGAGGTTAACAGTATATTCTTTAATCGTCAATGATGAATGACACCTACTGACCAAATGGCAATTAGGTAAGTTATCCAAACGGTTTGATATAATTGAAGTTCGTTAGCTATGATGTTAAGCGGTTGTAGTTTGAAAGAAAATAGCCCAAAATCTAGGTTTTGTAATAATAATAACGGTGAACACTATGGCGACAATGTGTTTCAATCCTACGAGGACTCTAATTTCCCTTAGGTAAGTTTTTTCAGACGAGCTATAGTCAGTGACTCATGGATAGTGTAGAACTAAGGATAAATGTTCATTGGTCAAAGTTACTCTAACCCATAGGAACAGCAAGATGAACACCGAATTTGTAAAAAAGAAGCAGTTTAATGGTAGTAGAAGAAAAGTGTTGGCATATACAATATGATACACGGAGAAAAATAGTTTATCGGATGGAAGCGGCAAATTTTTTGAGCACATCATTTGAAGGAAATAGGCAAAATGAACTTGCACCACTATCGCCGATCCTCACTCATGTAAACAAATCATGTAGGCCATAACCAAGTAAACTGTATCTAACAACAGGGATCAAACTAACAATCAGTGAATTTAACAACTGATACCATGGTTTGGTTTGGCCACTAATACCCTCCATACAACAAACTCCAACATCATTCAGCATTACCCATCCACGTTGTAAGGACTTGCACACATTTTATACATATCCCAATCATCTCAATCCATCAACATACACCACATCATCGACTCATGCAATATACACTCCCACATTATACTCAGTCTATCCTCATTATTACCGACTACTCACTGATGATCCAAACTAACACGAAAGATATCTCACAAACACATCAATAACTAAACACCAATAACCTCAGAATATCATCCACTGTTAATCACCACATTTTAGTCCCATAAAATAAGACAGAATGAACTGCTACACAGTATAATTGTCGTGTAATTTGTAGTAGACTATCTCGACCACATTACACATGGTGTAATTTGGACAAAGTTGAACTAATTATTTGAATCTGTATTGTGATTTCGTGAGACACGAATCTATCCAATTTGACCGGACGTTAAAGAAGAGTGAAGGAGTCGACAGGTTTAGCTACTTCACTTCCCATCCTTAATTCAGAAGTTGATGTATTAGGCAGTAGAAACATTAGGACGAACGAGGTCACCTTTTAGTGACTTTTAACCGCTTAACTTTTAAATGAGAACAAAATGACGCTTCTGTAAGCATTGTTACCATCAGGAATAACTAGGTCTTCTGCTACAGATTATTTACCATTGAATCATAAAAGCTATTCTATTTCCTTTATTTTACTATCATGAATGTATGTATGTACAATCAACATAGAAGCTGGCACATGTGTGCATCGGTTCAAGTTGCCATACCACCATGACACCACAGGATTAACACCACCACCATTAGTAGAAATTACTTCAATAAAATAAAGCAATAATAATAGTAAGAAGGAGTGTGAACATATAGAATATGGTTCAGAAAGCGTAGAAAGAAAGTTATGGAATAATTTAAAGCTCATGATTTAAGGGAGGACAATGAATGAATACATCTGGCCATTGTGACCGATTCTGGGCCATGTCACTCAGTGTTTCTAGCCACTGGTTATGGTAATCGCGAGGACCCCATCCAGGTAGTCCGCAGCTACCGACACGACTCAAACCGGCAGTCAGTGACTTCATGGACTGATTTCATGTTTTAGTTTGGCCACCTCTAACTCTCTTCCATCCTATTCCTATATCAGCCAGCATTGCGCCTCGAGGAACACGGTGGTTGGTGATGAATGTGCTTTCAACTTGAAGTGTGCACATACACAACTCATCCTTTTACATAGTTAACACCTATTTTCATTTTCCTAGTTTTTTTCTTTTGAAAATTATGTGTAAGAAAAACAAATGATGATCATACTTAGTAATTAAAGATTAATATAGGCTAGAAAAGCGGTAAAAAACAGAGAGTATTTTGATAGGTATTACCTCCTAGTCTAAAACTTTACAATTATGTAGACAACAAAATTTCGAGCTGAAGTCAACAGAATTCCGTCTCGAGTTGAACACATTACCATGAAAGTTAATGGGTTTGAACTTAATAGCATACAATTTGTAGAATTAATAAGATGTGAAGTCAGTAAAATCAAAAGTGAATTCATCACTTATTGATAACGGCGATTGGTGTATTATATTGCTACTTAATTTTGAAAGTTACATATATTCAGTATCACCGGAAACAACATAATCTATCGGATGTTTTAGTAAAGGTACCATTTAAAGAATTGCTGATTTTAGGTAGGCGTTTCAACTCATCACTTCGGATTCACTAATCTAAAAAAACTACATCCAGAACCTTTAAATTTTACGGAAATAAGAAAATATCATACTGTCACTGAATAGGAATCCAACCAGTTTATCTTTTATCAACTTATTTCAACTTACAATAAAGAAACATGAATCGCAGGTAACAACTACTTCATTGTTGATATGATTAATTCTACTGTTTGCACTAGAACCATAAAGAAATGTTGTACAAATATGTTTTTTTAACTTAAATGTTTATAAAATCTCACCTATAACACGAACAGACATTTCAACTGAACTCCTTCCATAACCGTGTACAGCATGACACACATAGCGGTTAGAATCTTTCAATGTAGCTGATTTAATAGTATAAAATTGTTCTTCTGATAATATTTGTGATGGTTGATCAATAAGATTCCATTGATAAAACACAGCATCACCGGGACATGTTAAATTTAAACTTTGACCTACACGTATTAAATAGCCCATACGTATTGGACTACGTGGTTGAAGATTATCCGATGGTGAATCTGGAATAATTGAAAGAGAAGAGAAAATAAAACAGCTAAAATTTTAATGATAACTTCAATTTATACTGAAATACACGCATATTATCATATTGAATGTTAAAAACAAAAGCTTCAACCCATCATATAATATAAAGATTTTGAGATGGTAGAGAATATTTATTGCTTAGGAGAATGGTTTTGATTATACTGCTTTGTTTGAGATGGATTCTGATAGAAGTTTACTCTGATGAAGTCGTTCAGAATGACGATCAAAGCTCCCTTAATTAAACCAACTAGTTCAGTGAAAGTAATAAAGATTAATTATGATTAATCTACATTATATAAGCCAATAATTAAGTCGGAGATTACTAGTACATGTCTTACACCTACTACATGTAAGTTTCAATTACCATACTGTTTCTAATTCACGTTTATATGGAATTGTCAATCAACACATTTATGATTCTATACATAATCAAGCTCATGGTGATTAATAAGTTTACATCCAATTCCATATATTCAAGTTTGTACAACTGGTTATAAACCTATTAATCCACTAAGAATATACTAATGTACCAGGAGTCTTGAGATGTTTGTTCAGAAGACAATGAATGACCATACCTATTTGTTTAAATTGAATTATTTAAAGCTAGCATTCATTCCACCATATTCAGTTGTCATATAACACTAGTAACCGAATTGTTTAATACTCTAAATTAATACAGTGATTATAAAGTCACAAAATAACTATTTAAATAAAATGTAACTTTCATGATAAACAAAAAAATATTTCCACCTACTGATAGCAGAAATTTAATAATCAATCAGTCAATCAACTAACTTTATATTCGAACATTTTTCCCCGTTTTAATCAATGTTTCCAGTAAAATAAACCATCACCACCACCACCACCAACCCCCCCCAACCCCCCTACGATAATATATGTTGTTATGCATTTTGTCAACAAATATTCATAATGATTATTAAAAGTTAAAGACTAAGTGATGATTTAATAACATTTAAAAATGTCAAGATACATACACTGATATAATATTGTCATGAAATAATAAAAGAGTTATCTCTTTCTTTTTATTGAAATTCTATTTTGCATAGAAACAAATGATTCCTTATTGGTGTTTTTTTTTCTAAATAAAAGTTGTTGGTGATGATTATACAATAAATTATTTTCTGCATGGATATATTAACCGATTCATTCATGTATTACATAAAATTTGGTAGATGTGTGTATATGATCCAATGTACCATTACCATATTAAGAAGATAAGATCAAATTTGCAAGATTAACATCACAATATAATTCAATAAGAATGAATGAAGTAAACGTATGTGTCTCTAGTTGCTCATCAGGATTATTACGTTGACTTTAACTAAATAGTCTAAGTAGCTTAGGCTAACATCCAAAGACTTCATGGGCTAATATCATGTTTTGATTTGACCACTCCTAGCCATCTTCCATTGTGATCCTAAGAAAGCAAACATTGTGTGATGAGGTGGGTAGTGGTCAGATATACGTAACGTATTTTCCAGTCACTTCCGTCAATGAAGGTTTACAACCTCATTCACTGAGTTACAATTTTCCCTTGTTACTGTATGCCTGAAGTAAATATTGCCTACTCTGTCATTCTAAAATAAAAGGGCAATACTTCAAAGACTTCTATGATCAAAGACCCGAAGCCTACTCATATTTTTTATTTTCATTTCCCATGTTTCGCATCCGTAGTTTAAGACAACAGAATGCAGAGAAGTACATTCGGTCTATTGTTGAAGCACCGGATATCTCACCGATACCATAGGTGACCTAAGTTGAAAAAAGGCAAACGGACTTTCTGAAAACGAGCCAAGAGTTCAATAGATACAGACTCATTAGGTATAATGAAACTTCAGAGATAAATGTGGTGATCAGTTTATGTTACTATAATAGATAAAGACAGCTGAATGAAATTAATGAGATGAATAGAAGAGTCAATATAATCGAAATATCAATGATAATAGCAACAAATAAACACAAAAACGCATGAATCGTTAAGAAAAAATGAATTTAAGTCACTAAAAGTATAATGATAAAACTTATCATTTAAAATAGACTGAAACTGGTCATCCTCTATTGCCATATGTGCATCCTGAGCGGATTGACTCGATATATAGCTATAGTACACAAGTAATATTTAAGTTAGATTGTGACTGACAAGTGGAATCCAGGATGAGCGTTTCATCCTATTTAAGACTCATCGGCTGGATGTACCTGCATCCCAATGTTCATATTCACATTGGGATTCAAACTCAGTCCATTACAAATCAACAGGACAATACAAGCTTATCTTAATTATCATTTAAAGGTAAATGTAAAAAAAAAAGATGAATACATTTACAATACTCAACACCTTTAAATACTGATCATGGTTATCTAATAGACTTCAAGTAGGTAATCTGTACTAATAAATACACCTCAATCTTACAGAAACTATAATTTCAAGAGTTAACACTATGTCATCTTCTTTCTATTCCAATCAACATTGTTCATTAAAGTTGGCAATAATTACTCATACATAGATAGTGAATAAAATGAATAAAAGATTATTAAAATAAAAATTGAATAGAATTAAATTTAGTAGATAAAAGTAGTAATAGTTTTTTATGCTTAATTTTTTCATCATAACACACAAAACAACAACAATAGCAACAACAACAACAATTCTGTTTTCCTAACACGTAAATAATATTTTATCGTAAAACTATAAAAAAAAAATTAAAAAAAGAAAAAAGAATATGAAAAATACAAATTTGATTGTATCAGAACAGGAAGTAGGATACAAGAAATTTCTTTGAAAAACAAAAACAAAAAAAAAACAAAACCAATAGAACAGAACAGAAAGACAAAAGATTGATAAAAACTTAGCAACAAACACATATAAAAAAGAAATAATCTGAGTAAATATAACAAGAATAGGAAATGATAAACAATAATGATAATAGTAATGATAGTCAATATACTTGATTTTTTTTTTATAAAATAGACATAGATGTTAATATTCGATTATAGAATGAATGAATTAATTGCATAATATTTAAACAAAGATATTGATTGTTATATAACTTGATAACTTGACTAGCCGTAAAGCAATCTTAGCACTTGAACGCCTTGAACCTTCCTAGTCGCCAAATCAGAAGACTGAAGACGAGAAAACAGGAAACTTTATTCTAGTGAAATGGGAAGTGAGTCAAGTACAAAATATTCGTATATTTATAGTTTTCTGAAACAAATAAATCAGTATTATGATCCATCCAATCCGAATTAAGAAGTCTCAACTGTTACCCAATCGGAACGCTCCACGTTGAGATTCTAGAAGGTTCTATCGATCAGTAATTCGACGGAATGTCTCCGGCTCCTTCAATGGTTCTAGAGGCTTCGTTGAAATTTCTGGGAGCCATCGCAACATTGATAAAATGTAGTCAATTGATAGCATTGAACAACAATGTAAGCATGTTTGTAATGTGTTTCTACTCTATAGAAATACAATTTAATACTTTAGAATTCTTTCACAACAATGCCTGAATTGAAAGATAAGAAGTCAAGTAGTTAGGCCTATCGACTATTTCACTCTTCTTACAGAAGCGTCATTTTGTTTTCATTTGAAAGTTAAGCGGTTAAAAGTCACTAAGAGGTAACCTCGTTCGTCCTAAAGTTTCTACTGCCTAACACATCAACTTCTGAATTAAGGATGGGAAGTGAAGTAGCTAAACCTGTCGACTCCTTCACTCTTCTTAAACGTCCAGTCAAGTCGGATAGATTCGTGTCTCACGAAATCACAATACAGATTCAAATAATTAGTTCAACTTTGTCCAAATTACACCATGTGTAATGTGGTCGAGATAGTCTACTACAAATTACACGACAATTATACTGTGTAGCAGTTCATTCTGTCTTATTTTATGGGACTAAAATGTGGTGATTAACAGTGGATGATATTCTGAGGTTATTGGTGTTTAGTTATTGATGTGTTTGTGAGATATATTTCGTGTTAGTTTGGATCATCAGTGAGTAGTCGGTAATAATGAGGATAGACTGAGTATAATGTGGGAGTGTATATTGCATGAGTCGATGATGTGGTGTATGTTGATGGATTGAGATGATTGGGATATGTATAAAATGTGTACAAGTCCTTACAACGTGGATGGGTAGTGCTGAATGATGCTGGAGTATGTTGTATGGATAATGCTGGTGGCCAAACCAAACCATGGTATCAGTTGTTAAATTCACTGATTGTTGATTTGACCACTTTTGGTAGATGCCGACTATTCAGTTTGGATTCGCACAACTGTCGTATCTACTGGTTAGTGACCGGGTGATATGGCTAAGAATCACTCACACTGTCACAGGGGTATTCGCTCTTCGTCTCTATTGAAACATGAATTTAGAATCATTTTATATCTTTCTCTTCACGAGGTAGCTCTTTGTTCGTGTATCGTATTCTGTATATCCATACTTTTTCTTAATGTCGTTGAAGCAACTAGCGCTCCTACTAATGTGGTGTTCATTTCGCTGTGTTGACGTAATGTACTAACTTGGATTGATGCACATGTGACAGGTTCTGTATCATGCATACATACATATGATTAAATGTAGAATAATCATAATATTTAAAGTATTCAACTATAATCAGAGGACAAATACTGTCTAATTTAATGCGAATTATCTTATAGAAATATACTAAGTTTTAGCTACTACGTTTTGTATTACATACTATCCAGGTTATACAAATTAGAGTGCGATTTAGGTTTGATTGTGGCTGGTAAGTGGAATCCGGGACGTACGTTATGTCTAGTTTAAGATACGCTAGTTGAATATATCTAAATCCAAATGTTGATGCTTGAACTGAAACTAAGTCGGTTAACACCAAATACCACTAAGTTCACAAATAAGGTGAAACAAATTATACTTGTGGGCAACCGCTGTATTGAGGCGATCCTCTGAGGATAAACATAACAAAAGTGACTGATCAGTTTTAGCCCACAACGCCATTGACGGGAAGGTACAAACACTTCCAAATCATAAACAGATTAAGGTTAAAAATCCACATACCAATGATTACAAATGAGGATGGGAATAAAATAGCTATCATATTGTTAGTAGTGGAATTACACAAATCAGGTAGTTTGGGATGTCAAGTAACTGGTTCGAACCCCGTTCTATATACTTTGGTTTAGCGTAGGAGTTGTATCATTAGTCCCCAATGCAAATTAAGAGGATAAAGTAAAACACCTCTCCTTAAAACAACAAGGTATAGTGTATTTCTAGTACTGTATATCATATGTAAAGTAATGAATTTTATTAGCGAAGTGTAGATATTATATTAATGAACAAACGGTATACACAGTAGGCTTTTTGATCATTATTTGTATATCATTAAACCAAACAAATTTGTTTAGTTATTTGTGTTTGTTTAAATCAAGGGTACACATTTCTGAATAGTCCCATAGTATGACGAAACAGCTTACCAGTGATCTCTGGTTTTTAGCGATATCCAACCAACATCATTTTGTCAAGAAGGTAAACAATTGAACTTAATACCTAAGTCTAAAAAAACCACTTCACTTGAAATAAGTTTGCCAAAAATTTCGTACAAAGTGGTTAACATTAATTTTTCTATGAATACAGCATTTTTTGAAATATCCTATCAAAGTTGTCACTTATCAATCCTAAGACACTCTACAGTGTAATTCTCTTTTATCAGTGTTAGTCTCTGATTGAATCTCAGTACGAATTCAAAAAGCTCGTTTGGCTTTTGCCAACTTTCGTCACCTATGGCGTAGACGAAATATTCGTCTCCCAACCAAAGGGAGAGTGTACTGTGCAACAGTTCACTCTGTCTTACTGTATAGGTGTAAGACGTGGCCATTAAGGGTAGATGACACTCGAAGGTTATTAGTTTTTGACCATCGATGTCTACGAAACATCACTCGCGTTAGTTGGGATCACCGAGTAAGTAATAACGAGGTTAGACGACGGGTGCTAGACAAATGTGGTAAATCGGTCGATGAGGTTGTGAATCTTCATCGACTGAGGTGGTTACGACATGTGTTGCGTATGCCCAACCACCATCTGCCTCGACGCGCAATGCTGGCTGATATAGGAATAGGATGGAAGAGAGTTAGAGGTGGCCAAACTAAAACATGGCATCAGTCCATGAAGTCACTGACTGCCGATTTGAGTCGTGTCAGTAGCTGCAGATCACCTGGATTGGGTCCTCGCGATTACCGTAACCAGTGGCTAGAAACACTGAGTGACATGGCCCAGAATCGGTCACACTGGCGCAGATATATTCACTCATTGTCCTCCTTTAAATCATGAGCTTTAAATTATTCCATAACTTTCTTTCTACGCTTTCTGAACTATATTCTATATGTTCACACTCCTTCTTACTATTATTAGTGTTTTACTTTATTGAAGTAGCTTCTACTAATTGTGGTGGTGCCATCGTGGTATGGCAACTTGAATCAATGAACACATTTGCTGGGTTCTATGTTGATTATACATACATACATACTACATGAATAATTAACGAACTATACGAGAATTTTCACTATAAGTTGACATCAACTGAAGGAGAATGAGTAAAAACCACAAAGGATTAAATATAATTATTAAGCATGCATTCGAGTCACTTCAGATTTTAGTACGTATAAATCCCACTCTTCCCCAAGGAACGAACTGGAGACCCTCTCACCTTTCATTGTAAATGACTAGATGCTGACGTAGTAAAATGAAGGTTAAATGCTTGTCATAACCTGAGTTTGACCTCATAGGAATGTCATATTAGCAAGCAACAACTATTCATATTAGTAAATCACCAACATAAAGATTATTTAAGAACAGTAAAACAATAAAAATTTATCTCAGTATAGTCAGTTCCTATTCACATAGACAATAATATGATTACGTTTATATGTACACTTATAAAAATTACATAATATTTAACATTGATTTCTTATATTGAGGCGATTTCCTTGTTATTGATCTATACAAAAAAAGTTTTATTCGTTGAATGAATTTGTTACAAAATAGTAACAACATAACAACTTATGGTGTGTCTCTAATGAAGATAACCTTAAATTAAATATACCTAATAGTGTTAAACAATAATAATAAATCACTTAAAAATGATGATATCATCATTGAATACAAGAGAATAAGATTATTCAATGATATCGAAATAGGGATTCATTCATTTAAATGTGGATTCAATGTAAACTGACTGTTGAATTGTTTCATTTAAACTAATTTACTGTAAGAAAAAAAAAAATTCACAATCGATTCAGTAATAGTGTTTTTTTAGAATAGAGAAGGGAGAAAATTGTATTTGAAGTTAGTTGGAAAAAACCATTTTGAGAAAATTTTAGAAAACATGAAGAGAAAACTAAGATGAAGTTGTGAATGCACACTACTGAGGAGTCATATACTAGGACGAAATAGCTGTCTAATGCTTCCAGGTGATCAATTGTTGTCTGATCCAGATTAATTCGTGATATGAAAATTGACAGTTAATTATTTCCACAAACCCCTTAATTGTAAATTTATAAAGGTAATAAATGACTAAAACATTATAAAATAATTTTGACTGCCTGTCAGTTGACTGGTCCGAACTTGTATTATTTTGCTTGAATCTGAGAGAAGACTTGATTAGTCGGTATATCCAAACTAGTAATATATGATCGATGGTTTAATATCGTATCATTTAAGCAATGATAGCCATATATAATGAATATTTCGATAATACTACTTAACAGCATCTCGACAGTTCTTTTTGTTGCAAATTATAAGGAGACAGCTTTTAAAAGCTGAATTGTTACTATAATGTAAGAGTAATGCCAAACGTCCAGCGGTTGACAATCTGAACACGATATTCTAACAATTAATGAAACATATGCAGTTCTATACACTAGACTGTGGACTGCATTCGACATATAATTGTAATTAAGTAAACTAAAAACCTTGACGAAGCTAGATGATCATATTAAAAAGTACCCTTAAAATTAAAATTAGTTGTACATCGTTTTGGGATTCAAGAGTTGTAGATTTATGGGGGTCTAAAAGCTGATTATTAAGTTAGTGACGCAAATGTTTGGCAAACAGGATACAATAGTAAGAAATTTAAGTAGAAGAAGCTTGAAAACTGTTATTTAGTAGTTAGCTTTGAATGTCCAAATTTTATTTACTGTCACAAATTGATCTCGGTAGGGTAGCAACAAATCCCGGGAACACTGGACAGATGTCTCATCACAATATTAAGCTACTTGGAAGTGCACACACTCGATTCATACAAAGAATAAAACCCAGGTCAGTCTATGAGAATAACAAAATCAAATTGTATTCTCCACAAAACCACTTCAAAGCACTTATAATTACCATATCACTACTCACTAAATTCAACGTGTTGCTCAAGTTCCTAGTGGAGTTCATGTATATGGGGAGTGTGATACACATCACTATTGACATTCACTGATCATTTTGGAATGTCACAAATTCAGTGAAACGACGATTCTACTATTAGATGTCAGAAAGTTTAGTGGTGCTGATGTTTATGTGTTCATTGCTAGAATAGACGGTCGTGGGTTCAATTGCCGGGTAGAATTGAGAGTGGATACTACTGAGAGTTCCTGTATTATGATGAAACGGATGTCCAATGTACCTTAGTTTCCAAGTATACATAACTAGGATTAATCTGTGACAGGCAACAATATTATATGGTTAATTCATTAAAATTCAAGTTTACTCGAGAAAGGGAACTTGATTTTCAAAATAAAAACGTAACCTATTCGAATCAAAGATAATTAACAATCATTTACCTATGACCTTGTCTCCATTTACCTCTAACCTCTTTTGTTCTCTTCATGAACACATGTTCACAATTATGCACACTCACATACGTATATTTTGCATAAAAACAAACTAACAACCTAAGAAATAACAGGATACGCATTTAATTAAATGTATAAGAAAAACTTGAATAGAATAATTTCATGACAGTAATCCTGTACCATAGACAAGAACTAGGAGAGAGAAAGTTTCAGCGCACGTGTTATGTTTGCTGTTGCTGTTGGCGATGATGATGATGATGATAATAATAATGATTTTAGTTAATGAAAAACATAAATTTCGAAAAAGAGAGTGAAAGAAAATCAATAATAACACATGATCACTCATGTATATCCAAGGCTTAACACACATGTACACACACACATATATCATACTGGATTATTCATTAACCATCATCTTTTGTTTCCAATTATATTTTTGTATTTCGTTTGAAAAAAAAACAACAAATAAGAAAGTTGAATACTCTCAAGGGGATTATTCGAAACTAAGCAAAGTTCATGTTAATTATATACGACATTGACAAACATATAAGGGATACATACATATATAAGTAGGAAAAAGAAAAGAAAACTTCACAAATAAAACACGTATTCATGTATATATACTAAACAAGGTCAAAATATCAAGATACCTATCAGTTGTCACACGATAAAAGTTAATAATGTGTATACAATCTGTTGTTCAGATGGTTTAGTTAATTGTATTACACTTTATACTACTAACACGAAGGGTTTGGGATAGATTTATTTGTTCTTTTTGTTTTGTTTTGTTTTGTTTTAATTCATACCATATGTCAAAATAAAAATTGAAATCCCATGGCGCCCAAAAAAAAAAAATTTATACAAAATAAGAATTCATGTATCATACTCTAAATACACTGAAATGAATGGATAAGACAGATGAAGTTCATAGTAAAGAACTATCGTACTTGTTTAATGCATTAAGTATAAGTAAATCAACAACAACAAATACTGAAAACTTTATAAATATTAAGTTATGAATTAAATTGGATTGTGGTTAACAAATAGAATCCAGTATACAAGTTTCGTGTATTAATTAACAAGGGGTATACCTAAATCTTAGTGTTGATGTTCACACCAAGACTCGATGTACATATAGCAACAGAGACTGAATGACTTCAATTCATAACAAGTTAACTGGAAGATACAACTGATCCATTAATGATAATCTAATATTTATTAATGATCTGTACTAAAACGTATTCTATACTCAACAAGAATAAACATTTAAAATTCTTAATTCAAATGGATAATCTAATCAAAGACAGAGATTGACAATTTTCAATAACTCAGACTAAAAGTTTAATCAGTCTATTGTCAATTTGCCAGTTATTCATATTTACACTATCGATAAAAATACAACCATTAGGTTGTCTTCATTACCTATAGAGTAGATGAATGGTAACGAATATCACTTTTGCATATATGTGATTATATTTACTTCCAGATAAGAATTATGGTTAGAATATAAGGATATTTACAAAGTGGAACATTTATTGCATGTGTTAACTGTATATACAATTGACACCATAAACCTCATATTATTGAATGCTTCCATGGAAGAGGCATAATATAATAGGTCTCATTCGACGGAAGATGCAAAATCTATTACCAAGTAACAATACAACCATTAGAAAATAATATTCCTTTATGAATCAGATTATAATCTTAATTCTAACTTTAAATCCTAACCTCATAACAAATTTGTAACCTTGAATACTAATATCCAGCCAGACTCTTAACACAAAAGCCTAGTTCTAAGAGAAAATGCCATTGCTAATATTAATCCACAATATAAATGCTATTTCCAGCTTTAAATTCCAGTTTCATTACTGAACTTAATGCTAGTTCACACTGTAAATTCTATTTCTAAGCCTAAATCCTGATCTATGATCATATTCTTAACAAGAAAGTCTAATTTAAACTAGAATCCCGAATCTTCAGTTCAAATAGTAACCTTGAATTTGTTGCTTTCAGGTACTGTCATTTGAATCTTGTACAAAAGTTAACAATTCTTATCTTGGTTCTGATTATCTCAGCCGTATATAACATGGCCATCACGTTTTCTTTTATCAAGCTTTCATCTGTTTAAATAGTATTACACTCTTTAGGTCATATTAAATGATATTTCCTTCCAAGCAATAAAGATGCTTCTTTATGGTGTACATTCCGAGTTCGAAATCACAGCGACCTTTACACCGATACTGTGTAACTGACTAGTTATCTTCAATATTTTACAAGGGAATTTAATTATCGCGATTCTCTATCTCTATACTAAATTGTATCTAGTTTAAGCAACTATACTTCGTGTGAAACTATTTAAAACGTAAAATGCAATAAAAAAAAAATGAAAACCGATTCATAAAGAAAACTATTGACTTGAATAATGTCAATGAATTGTAACAGCTCCGTATGTAGATCAAATCTTTTAAAATAAGGAAAGTCGTTAAGTAACCAACAATAAAATCCTAATCAAATAAATACTTTAAATAGGAATGTACTTTTTGATCAACAGTTTTTTTTATAGTTAAAAGACAGAACTCCAAAAGAGGATATAAACTAAACCCAGTATATAGAAGTAGACAGTTAAGTTTATGATCAGTAAATGATCATTAGATGGTAGTGATCAATACCGTGTTTGTTTAATCCTTAGCGCTGAATAAATTCCGTCGACCAAGTTACAATTTCCCCAGTGTAATAAATTAACCAACATCAAAATACATTGAAAACAGTAGGATTTGAGCTCAAACAACCAACTGGTAACACTTTTTGACGCTTAGGCATTTACTACAAAACGGAAATGAATAATCTTCAGTTAGAATTTATGACATCTAAAATCAAGTAAATCAAATCAACCGTAAGAACACCATGTTTAATTATGATTCATACTCTATCATGAAATGACTAATTCAATGTCAATTCAATGGATCCTGAAAAACTTTCATTCAGTTCTTGTACAAAACAATCAACAATATTAAACATAAGACTAAATTTAAAGGAAATAATCACTATGATTACAAACTATAGTTCCTAATAGTTCTTTGAATAATATTTAATCTATGAGATTAAAATTACCTACACAAATGTGATCACCACTTTATTCACTATGGTAATCTGTAAAATTCATTAAGTAAATACATCGTCTAAAGGAGGATTACTTAAAAAAAAGAAAAAAAAAAACGAATTCACTATTCACATTTGTTAAACATGTCAAAATTGACAGTACCAAATAGTTTCAAAACTTGCATAGAGATGTAGACATATGTGCATAGATTGAAATTTATCAGATTTATTTGTATCTTTGTGTATGTATGCAGTTTTTTTTTAAAGGTGAAACAGACAAAGTAAATTACATGCATTGGGATTTTATTAAAGTTCCTTTGGCTCTCTCTCCCTCTATATATATATATATATATATATATATATATATATATATATATATACCATGGATATTACAGTTGATATGATAAGCATGAAATATGATATACAGAAATAATAACTACACTGAAATGACTGACCACTGTGTGATAGTTTTACGGGTTTATCGTATTAGTGCCGAATATTTCAACGTGGTATTTGAATAAAGAGCTTAGTGCGATTCACTTAAGAAGTACAAGTGAAGTTAGGTATTCGACTTCAAGTCTAATTGTTTTTTCTTTGGGAGGATTAATAATACCATGTGAGTGAATAAAATGAAGTGGGTAGAACAGTATTTAAGCATGAGACCTTGTAGTTAAGTGCTATAAGAACTAAGTTTTTGCTTCAATAAGCTACAGTGTTGAATGTGTTCAGCTCAAGTTTAGGAACATAAGCATAATAGAATAGGTGAAAAATACACACTAAGATTTAAATGTACATTCACAACTCTGATGTTAAAGAAAAAGAAGTTCAACTTATCAATTCGTTGAAATTAGAATTACCAACACTCTAGTATAAAGCCAATAGTAGTTAAAATCTTCTTTGCCTCTAAAAATCTCCACATTCTCCAAGAAAATCCTAATCTGCTGCCTTATGAATGTGGCTCGATTGATCATGGATTATGAAAGCACTTTTTGACTTTAGAACCCAGTGAGTATCATAAAGTAGGTGTATAGCAATTTATCGATCCCCTAATGTATTATTATGTTTAAACATTAAAAAATTACTGAACAAAAAATTAGTGCAAAGAAGATACTAAACAACATCGAGATGTAAAAATCAACTTTGTTTGCATGCACAATGTATCTTTACTGTATACTGTTTATAGATAAGTGACAGAAAAGTAGCTTGTTAATGATATGGTTGTTATGTGAATGTGTAACCATGTTGTACATCCATCTGTAATACATGATGTAATGTGTTTTACATTGTAATGATGATAATAATTGAATGCTACATATTTGATGTAGACAACTGCTAATATGTGAAGGGGGTTGTAAGTATTAGTCACACTTACAGTTCGATATCGTAAAGCAGAGACATCAACTAACGAACTAGATCGGTAGAAAATAGAGAAGGCTCAACGGCATCTTACTAGGCTATTAGCCTCTGGCCGACTCTACAATGCTAAATGCTGTGTTTGGAAATGATATGCCGGGCACCTAATCAAGATTGACTATCTTCGGGAACTGTGCTTTAGAACGTTATTTCAATTATTATAACCGTGGACATTGTTGACATTTCATTTCTATGACTGTTATGTTCCTCTTGCCCGGTTCTCTCGTTTGTATATTTACTCTTGGCGCATTGTTTATTTACTATGAGCTACACTTACTTAATTGTGTACAGGTTGTAACATTCACTGCCACTATTTCTTTTGTTCTGTATCAATGTTAGATTCTTGATTGGTTTACTGTGTGGTCTGACTTTATGTGTATATAAAGGCATTATTAAAATATAATACGTTCTCAGTTCTCGCTCTCTCCGTCTTCCTGTTCTCAATTCTGGTTGTTTTATTGTCGGCCTGGGGGTGAGTGGGCTTAGGTCAATCGCACATTCTCAACTAGGCACGCATCTTATTGGTGTTCGCGTCCAACAACCAAATCATCCATCCTCTCTTTCATTTTCACGGCATAACAGGAAATTACACCCTTTATGGGTTAAACTTAATCTTACGATAATCTATAAAATTCTTCATAAAGAAATTATAACAGGTTGTACTGCTTTGACATATGCTCGAAAACGTAAGTATGACTTGCGGAACCAAAATTCCCTGACAAGATTGCAGAGAGCCACTAGTAAACTAAAATCCTTCTTCTTTGCTGCACGCTATGCCAACCTCTGGAACCAATTACCAGAAAGCATACGACAATCTAGCTCCCTGTCACAGTTTACATTGGTAATAAACCTCTACTTAGACAATACCGGTATCTGCAACATATTACAACCTATATAGATTGCGGTACATTTATCAATAGACCTCCTGGCATCTCGTTTTTCTTATAACACTCCGAAAAAAAATTACTTGTAGATTTTGAAAGCTTCTTGACTATTCACCTACAGGCGATAGAACGTTTTCCTTCGCAGCAGATAGTGCTTTCGAATCTCATAATGCCTATGTATTTCTTAGAGGTGATGCAGTATGCCTTTATTTCCCTATACTTTATCCTATAGGATAAAGCAGATCTAAAATCTGCCATAGTTATCTCGAGTATCAGTCGGCGTTTCCCAGAATAAAAAAGAGGAATAACAAATGAGCTTCAATTAATGCAACATGTACACTTTAGGTTTCATTGGAATTTGATTTACTTAATTGGTTATTTGTATCCTCTTGCCCTGCTGCTTGTTCCTTCTCTTTTCAGTTCCCAACTATTGTGTCACCTTTAAAATATCACCCAGAATCCATGCTGAAAAGGGAAGTGCATCTTTGTGATCTATTCATGATACCTTAATGTGATACTTCTGATCTCCATCGTTCACCTACGAGGTGCTGTTCACACAAGGTCATGTTAATACTTTACACCACAATTGACTATTTTAAACAACCGTGTAGTATCTAAATCTTCCTTGTGTTGCGTTTTTGACACTCCTTTCTTGAACTGATTACATATATTAATAAGTGTTCTCTACTAATGCATCTCTGAACACGCAAGATTGAAAAGTATCTTCCAGCTGTTGGTTGACGGTTTTCTTGTTTACATCTAATCTTACTGTATATGAATCTAGCGTATTGTAAATGTTATTGTTAGTCAAACACTCATTTCGGTAAAACATTGTGTTCCATTGTGTAAGAGTTAACCTTTCTGTATCATAATAACTATGCCTGTACTAAATTTCAAAATAATAATAATAATCTAATCTAATTGGGATTCAAAAATTACTAGGTTTTATCCTGTACGATATTGTAAATACCGACTGATGAGGAATCACAGGCAAGGGCGAAACGGTATCACAATACTTCCTGACTTTCAGCGGTTCTTCAACCGATGTAATTTCATGTTATCGACCGACCAACTTTGAAAAGAATTCCTAATGCTCTAGCGAAAATCTATGACCAGTGAAGTGGAATCGTAGAAATATACAGAGTAATTATCACTGATGAAACTGGATTACAGCCGAAACATATTGTAGAACCGACTAAAATTAGAATTGTAGACTATGGAATTCCAGCTTTGTGATTTTAAGTTGCCAAATTTATGGCAAAATCATAGTATCCTAAGTTTAATCGCACATCAAGTAGTTGCTGTATTGTGTTTACAAGGAAAATAAAACAGTTGTTCAGTGCTCTCATGCTTTTAAAAGCTCGTAGGTTGTGATTTAAAATAAAAATAACTCCAAATCAGACAAGTCCATTCATTTTAATGCGGTTCAAAAGTAAGCATGTTTAAATAATGAATAATTCATTAGGATGGTTTCTTTCATGAAGATTGTATTTAGTATTAAAGTAGGCTGATATCATTTCGAGGACTGTCCATAAAATGTCATAGAGTTCAAAGAAAAAATGAGATGAAGTAAGCAATAGAATTTTTTTGAGTTGAAATGGGATCGTGGAGAATGGCGTTTAATTTTATTACTTGTCACGGAATGGTTGTGCACATTAAAAATCAGAGAACATTGAAAAGTCTTTTTATCACAGTATAGGACTCTTCGGAATTGCTCACATTCGATCCATACAAGGAATAGAACCCAAGTCAGTCTATGAGAATAACAAAATCAAATTGTATTCTCCACAAAACCACTTCAAAGCACTTATAATGATCACATCATTACTCACTAAATTCAACTTATTCCTCAAGTTCTAGTCACATGTTGTGATTAGTGGAGTTCATACACATTAGGAGTGCAATACTCATCACCAATCACATTCACTGATCAGTACGGCATATCACAAATTCAGTGAAACGACGATTCTACTATTAGACGTCAGTAAGTACAGTGGTGCTGATGTTTATGTGTTCATTGCTAGAACAGAGGGTCGTGGGTTCGATTTCCTGGTGTAATTTATGGTGCGAATTAACAATGAAGAATCCCATACTATGACGAAGATACTGTCCAATGTCCCTTGGTTTCCAGTGGTACCCAACGAAGACGAATATTTGGCAATCCCCAAAATATAATTAATGTCCACTGGTATTTTAAACTTAAAGATTAATTGGTTTCAATTGAGAAATTTAACCAATTCTTCATGTTACCTCAAACCTTCAAATCGATCTCTATGTCACGTATTAAAATGGTAATTTATAAAAATATAAAGTAAAATGACGTTTTGTATTAAAAAAATATCAAATAAACAGTTTCAGTAAAAGTTGTAGTCTCTTGGGAGATTGGTTTACATTTTAAAATCGATGTTGGACAATATGTTCACTGTCTAGATAAATTACCATTGTAAACTAAAAATTACTAATCAATGAAGTTTCGAGCAATTGCCTATGACATAAATGAACTTTAGATACCCAGTGGCAACTGACTTTCAAAGAAGGATTTCTCGAAGTTTTAGTTTTAAGTTTACTTAAGGTTAGAAATTTTTGTGGATGGATTATAGCGATTCGGTGTGACAAGTAAATGTAATTCAAAAACGATAGAAATTTAAGTAGTCAACGTATTTTGATAAACAAGTATAAGTTTATTTATTGAGCTTTGAGTCGTATATTTACAGTGTGAGAACCAGTAAAACAATTTGATTAAAGAAAATGAAGATGGACGAGGGTTAGGACTTCAACCCATGAAGTGTTGGAAACACTAGCTTACTAATTAAAATATATAACACTCGATTATTCACTGCAAAGGTTGGAACCAAGCTCACTCTACTTTAGTATGGGGAACCAAGTGGTATGGCTAACGTCTGACAAGGAGGGTGTGGTTTAAAAGGTTGAGTATAGCAATGTTCACTTGATTTTTGAAACTGAAAATTAGAATCAAATATTCAAAATGGCAAGTAGTCACTGTGATAAAAATAAACTAAAACAGAGTGAAATAAGCAATACGTTTGAAGATACACTAAATACAACAAGATTGGACGAACACCCCGAAAATGGTAACGAATAAGAAGAGGGTATGGTTTGTTAGGAATAATACAGTATAAAGTTAAAGATAACAGTATTAAACTAACTATACAAAAAAGGGCAAACGTTTAATTTAGCCTAGACGGTGATATGAAAGCGACAAGTCACCGATATTAGTGCCCATACAAATGAACAAGGCAAGCATTCATATCGAATACCTACAAAGTTACTTATTCCGGAGAGTTATTTATCCTTATTTGTTGCACAAGTAAGTATATTAAAATTTATCCACAGATATGAAAATCACTCTCTGATATAAACTAAGTCAAAAACGCGAACTGTATCTACTCCAACTTGATGTTCACTATGTTATAAACACTGTAAGTTAAATTCCGTATATCTTTGTATGTACAAACTACTGGAAAACCTTGAAATAAAACAAATACGAAATGGTTATTATTCTTCTTATTCTATTAATACTCAACTGGATATCAATTCGTTAATAAAATCTTTCAAATTTATAAATATCTGTGTTTCTATAATTAATTACAAATTGATTGTTATAATCACACCTCAAGGTCATCACACTGATCAACAGATCAACATTGACAACAACATCAACTAGATATATGCTTAGAACACCTCTACAAACTTATTAAGTAAGTAGCACTAATCTTTCAAACTTAGTCATTCATTCAATTTTTAGTAAACTATTTATTTTTTCTTATAGACTATTTCAGTTACTGTCTACTATTGAGATATTCATTGACATTCTCATCTAATGACGATTTTGATTACCATACATAGACATAAGTAATTGTTGAATAAATAAATGTTAACTAGACATCTCATCAATCTGTTATAACTTCTATTAGTATTTTCTTGCTTCAACAAAGTACCCGTATTAATTCCAATAGAAAATATTTAGTTACTTACCTATTTACTTCTATCGCTATGTTAGTACAAACCAATTATGAATTGTACCATGTGTAAATAATACAATATAAAATAATTCAGAGAATAAATATACAGTTTGCTTGTTACCTAAAATAGAATATTTTTGTTTTGTTAAAGTATCCCTTTTCCTGTAATGAAACAAAAATGTCAATTAGTAAATGATAATGATCATAATAACAAGTTGCATTCATTCAATTTTTAGTAAACTATTTATTTTTTCTTATAGACTATTTCAGTTACTGTCTACTATTGAGATATTCATTGACATTCTCATCTAATGACGATTTTGATTACCATACATAGACATAAGTAATTGTTGAATAAATAAATGTTAACTAGACATCTCATCAATCTGTTATAACTTCTATTAGTATTTTCTTGCTTCAACAAAGTACCCGTATTAATTCCAATAGAAAATATTTAGTTACTTACCTATTTACTTCTATCGCTATGTTAGTACAAACCAATTATGAATTGTACCATGTGTAAATAATACAATATAAAATAATTCAGAGAATAAATATACAGTTTGCTTGTTACCTAAAATAGAATATTTTTGTTTTGTTAAAGTATCCCTTTTCCTGTAATGAAACAAAAATGTCAATTAGTAAATGATAATGATCATAATAACAAGTTGCATTCATTAATAACTATGAATGCATTATGAAGTTAATCACAGAATGATGATAGATTATGCCAACATGGCTACTAAACATATGTCTATCTTATTCCCTATCAGACACACGTATATCCAGTCAGTTACACTGTAGAATATGTTAGAATAATGCTCATTTTCCTGTGTTTTTCTATCAATTATTAACATTCCTAACCTTAATTATCTCATTTCAATTCATTTCCTCTCGTTCTTCTTGTTTGTGAATGTTGTAAATATGCATTACACTGAAACAACAAAGTTTATATCTGTGCATCAGTATGACAAAGTTACACTTCAATGTATTCAATTAAACATTCTGTCTGTCAACGAATAATAATGCATAAATGGAACTGTCAATTCAATTATTACTAATGTCATTCTTATTATTCTTATTTTTCTTCTTCTTATTATTATTACTATACGAATCATACTAATGACATACACTTTTTTTGAGATAGAGAAAACAAACAAACAAAACATAGAATAGTAATGAAATACAGGAATTGTATTTATGATGAAAGACAAAGAGAACAAAACATATATATGTATATATGCCTACTTTCAGTATAATAACAATGAAATTAATACTGTTACTATTAATAAAATGATTGAGAGATTGATTAGTTGATGGTATGGAGCCAATTTATTTATTTACTATGCAAACAAACATGGAAACATATAAGCCCACATATATACTTGTTGACGAGTTGTAGAAAGAAATTGAAACCGGATTTAAGATGAAGAAAATTTTAAAAAATTAAAGTAACCAGTCAAATTAGGCACTAATCTTTCAAACTTAGTCATTCATTCAATTTTTAGTAAACTATTTATTTTTTCTTATAGACTATTTCAGTTACTGTCTACTATTGAGATATTCATTGACATTCTCATCTAATGACGATTTTGATTACCATACATAGACATAAGTAATTGTTGAATAAATAAATGTTAACTAGACATCTCATCAATCTGTTATAACTTCTATTAGTATTTTCTTGCTTCAACAAAGTACCCGTATTAATTCCAATAGAAAATATTTAGTTACTTACCTATTTACTTCTATCGCTATGTTAGTACAAACCAATTATGAATTGTACCATGTGTAAATAATACAATATAAAATAATTCAGAGAATAAATATACAGTTTGCTTGTTACCTAAAATAGAATATTTTTGTTTTGTTAAAGTATCCCTTTTCCTGTAATGAAACAAAATGTTGGTACTTCATGATATTTTTCATAGTTTCATTCAATCAGACGACAAGAAATCACTCTGAAGGAAAAGAAAATTTGCCATTTTTGTTTCGTTTACATGAATATAAAAAGGAAATGAAACAAGTAGATTGTAATACCAAGTGAATAAGTTAGTTAGTCAATAGGACTAGTTAACTCAAAACGAAAAAAAACAGAAGCCAATGTATTGAATTACAATGGAACTAATGTCGTACATGTACGTCTGTGCTTGTTAATGTATATCATAATAACTAAATACTGGTTGAACAATGTAAACTGTTAAAAGTTTGAAGAGACGTGCATACACGAGAAGGAACAATGAGTAAAGAAGCGATAGGGTGGGAGAGAACAAAGCCAATAGAAGTAATTAATTACATTTATCTCATTAATTTGTTTTTATAAATTTGCTATTTCATGTTAGTTACTATTTTTCCTAAAAACTTAAAGCTTCATCGAAGTATACTTTATGTAAGGAAATCAATCTGAAATGGATTGTAGCTGGCAAGCAGAACGTAGGACACACCTCACGTCCTATTTAAGACTCGTCAGCTTGATATACCTGCATCCTACTGTTGATGGTAACGCATGGACTTAAACTCTATTCGTTTCGTGCCAAACGTCATCGCGTTCACCACTAGGCTACTGAGTCCAGACAGCCATACTTGTATATATGGCAATAAAGACTGATCAACGGGAAGATCCAAGTACATTCTAATTAGAAAATCAGTTTGCTTTTTTTCTTTGTATGATTCTCATTCTGTTCAAACATACGTCTGCACACGAATAGGATAGATAGAAAGAATACGTATTCAAAATGAGATTTCTTCGAAGTAGATCAATTCGACTATGGTTTAACGGTAAGTGGTTTGGAGTAAGAGAAATTTGAACAGCTGAACTCATAGATACGTTTACATAATTGGTGTCTAACTGGTCAAATTAAGTTTTAATAGTGTTTGTCCAATAAGTAATAGAAGAATTATTATTAACCTTTTTCATTTCGGGTAATTTTTAACTTTATTTAACATATGTTACTCTGAAAACAGAAGCCTCCATTGAATCTGACTACAAATAATCAAACACTGCTACATTATCTGTTGTGTAGACTGATACTTATAAATTAGTCTTTAAGGATTAATCAGTATGTTTTCTAAGTAATTAAGTTAGTCAGTTAGTTATGTATAATATAAGATCTAGTACATGTGTGCATAGGCCTAAGTTACCAAAACTTCCATAGCACAAGAAGATTAAATTATCAAGACTAATATCACAGCATCATTCAACAGGTAGGAATGCTACAAAAATGCGAATGAATGGATGATGAAATTAAGAATTTGGGAGAGATAAATAGTAAATAATCATGTCACCCTATGTTGCTAACCTTTAATTATGACACTCATGCTGATTCCGACCAAGTAATCTACAACTACCAATACAGTTCACACCAACAATCAAAAACTCCATGAACTGGTGCCATGTTTGGTTTGCTTGTCCTTAGCATTCTACCAATTAGTTTCTTCTTTTTCTACGTTTCTTCTAAGTTATATTATTTTCATTATTCAGTAATATGTGGAATGAGATGTCTTCCATCCATAGATAAAATTATATGATACATAGAAAAAGTACTTAAAAAAAAAACAACAGCGCTACAATTGATTATATCTTACTCTGTTGAATCACCATAATGAATACAATCAAATAATTATGATTGATGAAAGATTCTCTTTTTCATATTACCATTACTGTCAATATAGAAGTTTAATGACTGTGATTATCAACAATTATATGTTGATAACAATATTTCTATGTTTATTATTATTGTCCCATTTTATAAATGTTGAAGTTGATCATAGTGTAGATCACATCATTACAACTATTGTAATTATTGTTACTGTAATAAAAATAGTAATTAAATAAACTTCATTAAAGCAAACTTATTACTAAGGAAACTAACAATCAAATAGACTAAATCAATAAATTGAGATTGAGATTGATAAGCTGGTAGATAAACGTCTCTATTTAGAAAGAATGAAATACAATGTAATAATTTAAAGTTAACAGAACAGGCCTTTTTGAAAGGAGAGTAAAAAAAGATTAAAGCAATAGAGTAGAACCTCCAAGTTCACTAAGTAGAAAAAGTTTGTCTGAATTATCGTATATGAACAGACGTTATAAACGAATTTTAGAATAGCGAACGAGAAAATTGTTAAAGATATTAATATTATTGTTTGTAATCGCTGTAGTTTGATCCCTTTCAGGCACCAGTAGAAATCAGGGAGCAGTGGATAATTGTTTTGTGCTAGTACCGTCTCGATACTTAAATATCATGTACTTGAACACCTGAAGAAGGAGAAGATGCGTACAATCATTAGAGTTTTATACTAAGAAGAAAAACAGCTGTCCAGTGATCCCTGATTTCCACTGGTGCCCAACTGTGACAAATACAAACAACAACAAAAACTTGTATTTCATTCGAAATTTGTCAACAATACAAAACAATAAATAATAAATTAGACTACTTATATAGACTCAGATAGTAGTATTAGAGATTGTAATGTAATAGGAACTAGGTAAATATCACAATACGTGTGTTGACTTTCAGAAAAAGACAGTAATTGGCAATCTATAACCGAATGGTCATCTCTATATTCACTATACAATATCTTGTATCTGAGGCATACTTTAAAGAATATTGACTTGAAATAAGTTAAACCGACTAATAACACTTTCATTAAGTAACACAAACAAGGACGATATTCGTAGATTTTCAACAACAGTTGAAATTAACAAGAAAAAAAAAACAAAAACTACATATCTCAACCTACATTAACTGCCATTTAACCTTAAACTATAAGTTTGGATAAGACGGGCTAATCAAGTTCGATTCATTTCAAAGTTGTTTCAATAAGGAAAGTAGTTTGAATTGAAAATATCAACTCACCACACATAAAACTTAATATGTTCTTCAGGTTCTGGTTAGAAATTATGATGGGTGGGGTACAAACATATGGGGAGTGAGATATTTATCATCAATAACATTAACTGGTTGTCACAATGTATTACAAACCGACTGAAGCGAATATCCTACCAATGGACAAGAGTCAGCCCAGTGTTGCTACTGTGTTGTAGCATTGTGATTATTGGGACCAGCCAGTCGCGTTTGTCCTATAGAACTACCAATTGATACACATCAACGCCTATCGGTTGGCATGGTGCAAAACTAACTAAAGCCTATCCCAGAAGAAAAGGTGATTAGTGAATAGAAAGTTGAGCCTGAGTCGAGACAGAACCAACTACGAGCCATTTATTGAATAGAAGTAACATCAAATGATAGACCAAAACTTAAGCAAAATTACGAAGCACAAGGACGACCAAACTAGAGGAAGTTGTGTACAGAAAACAGGGTAGTAGATTCATAGAAAAATCAACATAGTTAACCGGTCTGTGAAAAACTTATGCTTTGAGTAATATAATTATTAAATTTACTAAATATTCAATAAATACAATTTAACTGTGCACGATCCGATATTATAAAGAATGTATTCCGTAGATTGTGTTTTCCAGTTCCTTTTCTAGTCACAACATGGTGATTAGGAGATCGTCGCGAGACCTGCAGGTCACAGACTTGATTCCTAAGAAAAGTTGAGAGCTTATACTGTTACTGAGGAACTCCATATCGCGATGTAATGTATGTTTGATGTTCTCCTGTTTTCAGAAGTACACTACAGAGAACAATCTCTGACGAATATAAACAACACAACTGAATTAAATGCCGATAACAACAAAACCACCTCAAATTAACTATGATGTTCTTTATATTCATTAGAAAACATATCCAAATTATTTAACTTATCAGTTTATTTCCAATGAAATGTATGTAGGGATGTACAACATAAAACCGAATACATGTACAACAGTCTAAGTTATCACGCCTCATCTGCACAGTAAGATGAACACCAAATCAGTAGAAGTAGTAGCTACTATAATGGTAGTAGAAAAAAGTATAAACATACAAAATATAGTGTACGCAGAAACAATGAGGTCATGGAACTACACGTATAAATTCACTATAAGTCCATGATCTGATAGAGACAAAGAATGAATGCACCCGTACAACTGCCATTGATTATCAATCGTGCCACTAAGAGTAAACAACCAATGAATATGACAACCGTGTCAACATCAAACGAATAATTAGTATCAATCAACATGGCTCCAAACAATAGTCACTGACTGCATAGACGAATGCCATGTTCTAGTTCGGCCAAACACACCCCTCTCTAGTTTACTTCCCTCCTACTCCAAAATCACTCAGTATTGTGTGTCAAGGTAATCAATAGTTAGACATAGGTAATACATGTCCAAACCACCTCAGTCGACGAAGATCCACAACCTCATCAACTGACTTAGCATCTTCCCATAATACCCTGCGTCTAACTTCATTATTACTTACCCAGTAATCTCAACAGTCCCAGCATACCAAATGACTGGTGAAAAATTTAAGAGTAATACAAAATTAGTTCATCCGTAATTTTTGAACCCCTTCATTAGTATACACCAGGTCAAATTAATAGTTTTAAGCTTCATTTACGAGTCACATACTTGCTATAACACACATAAGCAACAGAAAACTGTGCATGTATAAAAATGAAAGCAGTATTTATCAATTTGGATATCACGAATTGATCTGAATCAGACAACGATTGATCACCTGGAAACACTGGACAGCTGTTTCTTCCTAGCGTGGGACTCCTTAGCAGTACGCATACTAGGACAAAACAGCTGTTTAGTGCTTCCAGGTGATCAGTGGTTGTCTGACAATTAACTATCTCCACAAACCCCTCAATTGAAAGCAGTATTTATTGATTGTGAAAATAAATAGATATTTTTTAGGTAGAGTGTAGAGATTATTCGTTTTCAACCATATTATGAAGTATTGGAGACTAGATTAATAGTCTAAAGATAATAAGTTTTCCCACAGAACTGTAGCTCTAGAGTCCTATGACTAGTTACATTGTGAGTGTGTATTGTTAACGAGCTTCAAACAGGGATAAAACTGTTGTTCACTTATTCCACAATTCAATCAGTAACACTAAATATCTCCCCCCCCCCCACCCACCCAAATTGATAATTATTTGATTGAAAAATCGTTTATAATTTAAGTTTTAATTAGTAAACTATTAAACACTGTAATCATGGTAAGTGACGAACAGATAACAACAAATAGCTTAACTTATAAGTCATAAATTATCCCTGTTTACAATGTTACTAAATTATTTTAATTAATACAATTTCATTTGATTGAATATATCACAGATTGATGTTGGCAAGGTACAATTGAAAACCAGGGAGCACTGGAAAGCTGTTTCGTTCTAGTGTGGAACTCTTCAGAAGTGCGCACCCACGATTCCGCACCAGGGGCTTCAGGTTGACGCGAACGCCTAACCATCTGTACCACTGGGTCGGCATCCAATGGTAGAATTCCCACTTGAACTATAATACAATTTCACTGATTTTCAGTTATCAACATAAAGAACAATGTCACTTGTCTATACAAAGTAAAAGAAACCTGTGATTCGGTTATGATATTGGATTTATTTTCAATATGTATTTATTAGTAAAGATTTATAAGCATCAAAGAACATAATCACTAGTATCATACATAGAGAAATGATAATAAAGGAATATTGTATAGTTAACTAGTTTTGAACTTATAAGTAAACAATAATTCTGCATAACAACAATCACATTTAACAGGATTTTTTTTTAATTCTCTGTATTACAGCAAATTAAAACATTTTAAAACTTCATTAGAATGAAGTGCACCCGGTATATGATCAAGTTACGTTTGTGGTGTTATCAGAGCAACTTCTAACGATTGAACGCACTCTTATGAATGAGAATAAATCAGAAAGCAATGAAGGATGGAAGAGAAGTTATATTTGATCATGAACAGAGCGTCAATAGGATAGCAACGTCTAGGCTGGCTAGCTAGAGAGAGAGAGAGAGATGCTTCCCACGATGCGGCGTGACGTGATCTGGTAGTGATGCTTGCACGAGTGCCTTCAACTAGTCGTGTCCGCTAAAGCAAACATGGTCAGCATCAATGTCGAGGACCTATGTAACTATTTATTTTGGGGATTATTTACCACTACAAGAACATGGTAAATTCAATGATGATTACCATTAATTTCGTATTTTCAGCTGAATTGGATATCAATTACTTAACTATAAGTTAGTACATACTTCTCTAAGTTACCAATGACTATTAATCATAATTCATTTACGAGTTAATATTGACTCAAATAGAGTAAAACTGTCCACTAATCATTGATTATCATGAGACTTGTACTAGTTCATATGGACCTTGAAACTTATCAATATAAATCACTAATGTACACTAAATGAAGTTGATTAAACATGTGACTTAGGTCTTCCTCTCCTTCTGCTTATTATTATTACTATTATTATCTAATCGAAGGAAGTTGATTCCACTTTAGATTAGGAAAAATAGTTGAAGAAAACGAAAAAAAACTTTGACAATTTCTAATATCACATGGCAGAAATAAAAATTATCATCTGACATTTCACTATTGTTTCAAGTTAATTATTCCTAAATTTAGTTGACTGCATTTGTTACAGATTGATGTTGTATGGATACCAAAAGAAACTAGGGAGCACTGAATAGCTGTTCTCTCCTAGTAATGGACTCACCAGAACACCGTCGATTCATCAAGCAAATTGAACCCACGGTTTTTAGGTGTTATAGCAAACGCTTAGACAACTGGAGTTCAATAGTATAATTACCACTTCCATCAGCTGGTGATGTGTAAAATTCTATAAATGAATTTTAACTTCATTTAAATTCTAGATGGATTTACGTTAACTAGAAAGTAAATATTTGATTCATTGAATATAAATACTACAGATGTTGTAGTCAAAACAATATAATCGCTGGAATGAAATTCAAAGACTTGACAATCTAGTGGTTGCTCTACAGAGGTGAAGTATTTTATTTAAACTCCATAAGTAGGTTAACGTAAAGCATTGGATTCAGTTAACTAATTTATGTAACTAATAATCTGGCTCATGATTATCTATCAATCGACGTTACTGCATATTTTATCAGCATAGATAAACAGAGGGAATTATTACTTTGAAAAATAAGGAAGATAAACTTGTTTCAACTTCACTGAATATCTTAACATGAAAAATACAGCTAAAAATGAACGAATAAGATTGAGGAACAAAAATAATGAATGAAGAAAACTGTACCTATCAGCCACTAACCTTCACGCCATATCACTAAAAGGTGAAATGTAATAAATGCGATAAACAAAACCTTATACTCCTGAGATAGAAGCTTTACGGTGAAAATTCCTTAAAAGAGAGTCATTTTCAGATGACAATTGTAGTTATGTTGCTGGGAAACATTAGAACATCACTCATTATGTATATTTTGCACTTACTTATGTAACTCTATGAGATATGTCTACGCATTCAGGCTAGTACAAAGTGGTGACATCAATTTCTACATCACTCAATCTTCTCTGATGTCACAAAAACAAGAGAAATTAAAGTGGGTAACAGAATGATGCCACGAAGATTAAAGTTTGGAAAAAGTCATGTAAGATATAAATCTTAAAGACAAAGAACATGGTAAAAAATAAATACATTTCAACAATTACGAACGGCTTTATGATATTTCAAGAAGTATTGATAGAAGTCATCTTAATGTAATCCGGTTATGATAGCCTGTATCTACATGTACAATTCAGACTTCATAACAATTACTAAACTTATGGGTGAAGCGACATGATTACACTTCATGATAGAACTAAACTATAGTGCTGCTGATGTTCAATTCACAAAATAATCTTGAGCCAACTTTAGAGACTGAAAAAGCGGTACATGTTTTTACTATAAAAACTAGTTATACATCAAAGTTTATCCATTAAATTTACATGGATAATGAAATTTTCACGGTTATTAAATAATTCTGTGTCGTTAAATCCATATGATTTTATGACATTCTAAGTCGTACCCGATAGTAAGGTCTGAGGTAAATTCCTAGTCTATTCCACATCCCCTCGACACTATTTGCATGGACTGCAGTTATTGGACCCGCAAAACGATGTTGATAAACGACTATATTATGTTCAAATCTATAATGCAGAAAGGATTTGTACTATTTCCGGTCTTTTGTGCATACTGTTGCATCTAACAAAACAACTGAATCAATTTATCCACTTTGTCTTTACACTTCTCCCGTCCCTAGTGATCGTTTGAGATAGCATTGGCAAAATCAGAATATATGCCTGTCATGTTTCCATTTACATCTAAATTCATCAGTTTCAAATCCACAAATGAGATAAATTGCCATTGGAGGAGCTTGATTATCTCACAGATACGTTACTAACATAATTTCATTCAATTTATGAACTGACATCATTATTCTTTAAAAACCTGGGCGTTTGTTTCAAAATCTCATTGATTTAACAGTTCAATTTAGTTGTGTTATTGAATATAACAACGTATTGTAGATAGTTTAATTATTACTAATTTATTGTAATATTCATAACAAACACTCAACCTACTTATAACAGATGATTAAATTCAATTAAATTGTATTAAATTTAATTTTATTCTACTATCAAAGTTTAAACTTTGATTTCTTTGGAAGACACCATGACTATTTTTTTGTATCTTAAACATTGCAATTGAATGCCTACATTGATGTGAGAATGTACAATTAACTGATCAATCTTAAAACAACTAGTTAAATGTAATTAAGATAAGCTTGTATTTTCCCGTTGATATGAAATGGATTGAAACTGGTCAGTCTCTGTTGACATATGTGCATCCTGAATGGATTGCCTCGATATAGCGTTATTACACAAGTTATATATTTAAGTTGGATTGTGACTGGCAAGTGGAATCCAGGACGCGCGTTTCGTCCTATTTGGGACTCATAGGCTAGATGTATCTGCATCCCAATGTTAATGTTCACACTGGGATTCGAACCCAGTCCGCTTCGTGCCAAACGCCACCGCGTTCACCACTAGGCTACTGAGTCCAGACAGTCACACTTGTGCAACGACCATATATATGTAATTAGGATAAGCTTGTATTTTCCCGTTTGGCACGAAGTTGACTGAGTCCGAATCCCAGTGTGAACATCAACATTGGGATGCAGGTACATCCAGCCGATGAGTCCCAAATAGGACGAAACGCGCGTCCTGGATTCCGCTTGCTAATCACAATTCAACTTAAATAAATAACTAGTTAAATCTTTAGCCCAAAATTTCATGGTACATTTTATCATCAAACTGATTATTATAGTTCATTTGGGATGGTTATTTTTATAGAGATCTGGGGAGGGGGCGCACTGCTAAGCAGTTCCACACTACAACGAAACATCTGTCTGGTTTTCAATGGTACCCTGCTAACATCAATCTGTGATATATTCAATCAAACACATTGTTACTAATCATGAATTAAGTACTTTTTTTTGCATCTGTTCTACTCTAAACTACATTCATTTGTAATCTATGGTTACTATACACATAGATACACACACACACACACACAGTTGATGATATGTCAACATTAATTTAAAGAATTAAATTACTCACTTGATAAACTGTTTATAGATTGTCCATTAATCCATATCAATGTTAATGAAGTTTCATATGATAACAACAATAGTAATAATAATAATAATAATAATAAATGAATAGATCTAATAATACAGTAATGAATTGTAGATAAGCATGATTTGTATAACATTGTAGCATTGAATATTGAATACATTGAATTGTTTACAATTCAATATGGTGAATATTAATTAATAGTAATAGATAGTCATAACAATCAATGTTTGTGTTAATGTTTTGTAGAGAAAAAAAAAGTAGATTTTTGTTTGTTTTTTTTCTTTTGTGAAAAAAAAAACTTGTTTGTTTGTTGTTAGTTTATGGTATCGTTGACAATATTCAATTAAAATTAATGATAATCAACTTGGAATTGAATTTATTAAAATTGAAAATACTGAAAATAAAAGAAATAAAAATGGTTATAATTAATAAAGTAATTAAATAAAAATTATAACAATTAGATATTGTAAGCAAGATATTTGTCATTCAACTCACTAGTGACTAGCTCCTCGAGGTAATTCCTGGAGTTCTAGTGTGAAGACGTGACCGGTGGAGTTCAACCGTGTCGGGTGTGGGATAGTAACCCACCGATGGCATGGAGGAGGTCGCGCAACATATCACGAATTGACTGAATTGGAAATATCAACCGTTAGAATCCGACTCAATGGTCCAATGGTAAAGCGTTCGTCGCGGAGCCAGAGGGTCCTGGGTTCGATCCCCGATGGGGTCGTGGATGCGCACTGCTGAGGAGTCCCATACTAGGACGAAACAGCTGTCCAGTGCTTCCAGGTGATCAATGGTTGTCTGATTCACATCAATTCGTGATGTCGAAATTGAATATTAACTATCTCCACAAAACCCCTAATTGTAATTCAACGAAAAGTCAAATTTACTTTACAGTAATCTGATCTATTTTAACTTATAGGTGAGAAATATGAACTAAGAAATTTACGTAAGCTTCAGGTGTTTGATCATTGGAAATCTTCATAGTATTACTTGTATATCATAAAATGATCAAATAAACAATACTGATGTTAGACAAAGATTACTAGGAAAATATAGGAAAAATCAATCGAGAAGATTGGAAGCCTTTATCACCTGAAATGGTTGAGTATGCCCGACCGCTACGTTAGCTGGGATAGTAGTAGGATAGGTGGGTAGGAGCGGCCAAACTGAAATATGGAAAAACTAGATGAAGTCTTTCATTGTTAGTCTGAGCCATGTTGATACATGCAGACTACCTGATTGTGGCCGACGTGATAAGCGCAGCCAATGGCTGGAGACACAGTGACATGGTTAAGAATCGATCATAATGGAGGAAGTGTATTCATTATCTATCATCATTTAGATCCTATGTTTGATTATTTTTCACACACATCTCTACTTTATCCTACCGTTTTGTGTTTTGTCGTCGCATTATTCTCGGAAATTTGATCTCACCGTGTTGTGACATGGCACGTTAGACCTATGGGCATATATACCAGGCGCTACGTTGTTACTCAGTGACCGGCTGACAATCAAATACAGCATATATATATATATATATTGCCATATCGCAGGCTGATGAGGTCGTATCGACAATATAAATAGTAAACAAATAACAGTCGCGATAGCGTGGTAATGGAATAGAAAGGTATGTATGAATGAATACTGTAATTCCGTATATACAAGGAGATACCAAATGAATGCAAATGCACCCAACCGATTTTAAGGAATATCACCCCAAAGTATCCATCTACTGATTATAACAAGAGCAAGGATTCTAACCAGTAAAACAGTATACAGGGAAATAATTGTTGTACATAGGTTTTTCGATAATAATGAAGTGTTTACTATTTAACGTAGTAAACAGTTGATTCCATCAAGTAAAATTAGTATGAAATATTACTTAAGTTGAATTGTGACTGGGAAGCGGAATCCAGGACGCGCGTTTCGTCTTATCCGGGACTCGCCTGTTGGATGTACCTGCGTCACAATGTTGATATCTGTATTAGGATTCGAGCTCAGTCTGTTTCGTGCCAAACGCCACCGTGTTCACCACTAGACCACTGAGCCCAGACATTCACACTTGTGACGCGCCAGCTTCAGTCCATAACAAACCAACGGGAAGATACAACTTCATCTTAATAATATAAAATATGTTTCACTATTTATTCGTTGTAATAGGCAAACGACTTACACATCACCTAAAACATGCGAATTTATATTTCTATTTAGAAATAGATGACAGTTTGTTTAGGATTGTGAATCTTTACGTAAAGAGCTTTTTAGAGACAACAATTGACTTTGTTTTCGTACATTGATTTCGAAAGTGAACAGAAAAATTAATATTTGAAGGTAATTTACACTATGAATTAACTTTCTCTAGACAGTTATTGAAAACCAGCGAGGAATGGACAGATGTTTTGTCCTGGTATATGACCCGTCATTATTATAAATTGATGAAGCTGTCAGAGGTGAGACACACAATCTTAAAGTCACATGACACAATAAAATGGCATACTTGGTAATCTTAGTGAGTTCGTGATATTCTCCGACCATTATTCATTTTCGTCGATCGTGCCTGCTTCACTCATGAATTTGCTGTTTTTTCAAAGGTCAATGAAATAATAAAACTTAGTAACCAAATGTAGACACTTGCATCTAGATGTGAACTATACAACTGTGATGCAAATAAAAACAATCACTTAAATACAGTGGGATTAGACTGTCAAACCACGAACATATCAAAAAATACGTGGAAGTATGTCTTCGATATTCAGTTTGGGTAAAAGAAACAAGAGCTATTCAGTTGGTTATCAAAGAGCCTAAAGTTCCAAGAGTTTGCGATAATAACGATAAAATACACATATTAGAAAGGATAACGGTATCTTATCTGACGACATTATTGTTACGATGAACATTTATTGCAAAATTTACACACAACAATATCACCTAAAAAACGGTGTAGCTATGGAATCATCAATAAGTTTATTATTAGCACTATGTTTCATGTCCAGTTCAGAGAATAACTAATTAAAAGGTACGTAGACGACGTCCCTATTATTTGTGACAGTAAACGTGAGTTCAACAATGTTCTACATATCTTTAACAGATGCAACTGAATTTTCGTTTGAAATGCAGAACGGACTTAACTACCACTTTCTTGGCGTATTAGTGACAAGAAAACTTGATGGAATCCTGAGAAAGTATATATATACAAAAAACATATTTGGTGTGATCAGTTACCAATCTTCCAATGTTGAGTCCCAATCACTAGGAATGAAAATCTAATTATATCCCTCTTCATGTGTAGCTGAAGAATTTGCAATCCTGACATCAGAACTGAAGAGTTATAAACCTTAAGGAAAAGATTCATTGAGAACGAATATCCTTCTTTGTTTATTGACAAGAACATCAAGCCCAAAAATTCAAACTTATTAGACACCTCAGCACCAAAGATAATACTTAACATGGATATCGAATTAACAGTGATAAAGTTTCAGATACTGTAAACAGAAGGATTTCAAATTTAGTTCAAAGAACCTTCCTTGGAATGACCTGTTATACAGTCTTCCATTGTTCAGTAACAACGTTGTTAATAAGAAACTGGATTACTGAGCATCCTGTAAGCACAGACCACTCTATGGAAACACGCTCTTCGCTTAGTCATGTAGGAAGTCAATAAAAGCCTAACAAGGACAGTAGTCATTTACCCACTATCAGTTGTTGAAGCCTTTGACATATACCCACTGAAGATAGGATTATGTAATCGAAATAAATTTGTTTAGCTCTTACTTTCACCTTGGTCTTAAACTCAAATATCATATTTCTTTATAAAGGCTACTACTACTCCTCTCTACTTCCTCATTGACATTTTTTCACTCAACCGACTCATTTTCATTTTGAACAAGTTTTATCTTAACACATTACATAATTCTTTTCACATTTATTAATCTTCATCCCTAACTTCACTAGCATAGTGATGCATAGTGAACTTAATTTCTTGATTATTAATAGGAATAACGTTTCCTTTACTGCTGTTACCATGTTCATTCGCTTATCGTCATTAATAAATATTACTGATTAATACTGCAATTATTACTGTTATGCAATTTGTGTATAATTACGATAGTGTACAGTTTTGAGATGATGAATTTGTCAAAAACAGAACTCATCGTTAAGACACACGCTCCCTGGATTCAGCTTGCCAGTCATGATTCAACTAAAATAATACTTGTGAATAATCATTATATCGAGACAATCCACTCAGGATGTATATATAGCAGTAAAGGCTGACCAGTTCCAGTCCATGACAAATCAACTGGAAGATACAAATTTATCCCAATAGTTGAATTGAGGTGGTTAATTTTGTGGAGATTGGTTTTTGTAATTGATTACCTACGTCATAGAGTGATGTTGGCAGGATACCATTGCTACAGTTGAATATATGGGACTCAAAGTAACTGTCAACCAACCTCAAAGTCAGACTACTCAATTCGAACGTGAAGACAGTCCTGCTGTATGGAGCTGAAACTTGGAGAATTACTGCAAACATCATCAGAAGGGCACAAGTATTTATTAACAGCTGGCTAAGCAAGATACTGAATGTCTGTTGGCCGAAAACCATCGACAACAATCTACTATGGGGGAGAACAAACCAACTTCCAGCCGAAGAGGAAATTAGGAAAAAACGTTGGAAATGGATAGGACATACAGTGCGGAAATCATCAGACTGTATCACGAGAACAAGCATTAACATGGAATCCTGTTGGGAAACGGAAAAGAAGAAGGCCAAAGAACACACTGCATAGAGAATTGGAGGCAGCAACCAGAAATAGATTTAAGGGATTGCTCAGGACAGAGTTCAATGGTGAGCAGTCTATGCTCCTCTGTGTGGGGTAACGGGCGTAAGTAAGTAAGTAAGTAAGGATACCAGTGAAAACTAGTCAGTAATGGACAGCTATTTCATTCTAGTATGGAACTTCTCAACAGCGTGAACTCCATATTCAGCCCCAAGAGCTTCATGTTGACTAACACCTAACCCTAATAATCTTTTTTTTCTTTTTTCAGTTAATATTTTTGGGATGGTTATTTTTGTGGAGATTGGTTATTTTATTTGATTGAATATATCACAGATTGATGTTGGCAGGGTACCATTGAAAACCACGGAGCAATCGACAGC
The DNA here is from genome assembly GCA_034768735.1 of Schistosoma mekongi. NCBI lineage: Eukaryota > Metazoa > Platyhelminthes > Trematoda > Strigeidida > Schistosomatidae > Schistosoma > Schistosoma mekongi. The sequence continues at coordinate 2,688,463 of CM068308.1, forward strand.
TGTTTCGTTCTAGTGTGGAACTCCTCAACAGTACTCACCCCAGATTCCCCACCAAGAGCTTCAATTTGACGCGAACGCCTAATCATTTTTTTTTCATTCAATCACATTTATTCACTAGATAATCTATTTTATCGATCAATTTTCAATTCTCTGCATAGAATTATCATAGACTATCTGTTCTGTTGTTTTCATTGTCATCATTGTTATTGTCTTCATTTGACAGATTTGTTAATTTGACAGAATATGTCACAACTTATGCCATACACTACTGTATACGTATAGTGTGATAAACATTAAAATATACCTTTAAAAAAATAACATCTGCTCAATAATTCCTATGCTTAATTCGAATAATTCTCAATTGATATACATGTCTGTCTATACATATGTATTATGTAAATAATAAAGACCCCCCCCCCGGCTAATTGTAACTATCTCTACCATCCCCCCCTCCCCTTAATAAAGAAACAATTTGAGTAATGCATTAGAATAGAATGAGTCATTCATTACTAAAATTATATCTAAGTAGTATAAGGTCATTATTACTAATTGTAAAAAGAAAAAAGAAAAAGAAAAGAGAAAAAAGAGAAAATAATTATTCAGTTCATTGTTTCAATGGTTAAGATTTAAATGAAATTCATAATGATTATAATGTGACCTTAGGATGAAAAAAGTTGATTGGAGCATTGTCTACGTGAAATATATATTTGTGTGTGCATGTGCGTGTGTGTGTGTGTGAAGGTGACCCCTAGGTCATACTAGTTGTTCAGACTTGATTTATTGATTTTATTGGAAAATGAATAAAGCCTTAATATGCATAAATAAATAAGCATATGTGGGTTAAACTGTAAAAAGATTCACAAAAACTTGTCACTCAAATAGATTAAGCTGTGAGAGATACAAAGAGATAAGAGTTTAATTGTGATTCATTGTTGTGTCTAACAACAAAGATAACCGGAAGTTGTAAAAATATTATAATATGTATTGAAACAATGAAATAACCTTGAACACATCATTTAGTTAAGTCTTACAAGGTCATAAGTTTGCCAGCATGACAATTAAATATGATCGAAAGAATTCAATGGATTGCTAGTTGAAATGGTAAAATGTATCTGTTGTATAGAATCTTAATATTAATTTGAAGAAACATTTAATAATATAACATTATGAAAAAATTAGGCGATTAGATTCATCACAGGCTACCAGTGAGAAATGAGGGAGCACTGGACAGCTATTCCACTAGGATGATCGAACCCAGGGTATTCAGGTTGGCAAGTGCCACACCCTTTGCACCACTGAGGTGGTGTCCAGTGATAGAATTCCAGCTTCTATCACTTTGTGATAGCGCAACGGTCATCGATTGTCATCGGTGATAACTATCTCACCGTCAACAAGTCCGGACTCCATCAGCCAGAACTTCAGGAAAATCACAGTTGTTTTGATTATCAAGTAGTTTGTAATTGACTGCTGTGGAGATTATTGAATTTGGTATCACAAATTGGCCTGAGTTAGGCAAGCACTGGAAACCAGGAAGTGGCAGTAGGAAGGTGTTTTGTCCTAATATGAGAGTCCACAGTAGTGCGCGTCAACTGCCCTATTACGCAAACAAGCCCAGAACCTTCACGATTCACAGTCAATGCTTACTTGGGGCCGGTATTTCATGAAAGAATAGCCAATTATTACTTTAATATTTTGGTTAATTAACCAAGTGTACTATAGTATAAGACAAAGTGATTTTATTCGTAATTCATAAGCAGAATGATTGTCACGTATAAAATCAGCATGAGAAAAACATTATTAGAAATCACTGATCACTAGATTCGCTTACTCTTGAACGACGTAGTACTTGTCGCACATGAACATAGATCGAAATTGCCGTTATCACTTTAGTATAACAAAATCCCAATTGCAAGATTAACACAACAGTGCAATTCAACAGGAAAGAATGAGTCAGAGGTGTATGAGAAAGAATAATGGAATTTGAATTCTAGATGGAGATAAAAAGTGAATATACTTGCACCACTGTGACTGATTCTCAGCCATGTCAAGTACCATCTCTAGTCGATGATCGTGATTATCTCGCGGACCCCAACCAGATAGTCTACGTTTACCAATATGGCTCAGATGAATAGTCAAAGACTTAATGAACTAATTTTATGCTGTTGTTCGTTTACTCCTAGTTTTATCCCATCCTACTCCTACCCTAGCCGATATCACGCGATAAGGCAGGAGGGGGGTCGAGAAATTGAAACATATCCCAACTAGCTCAATCGATGATAGTTTACGACCTCACTGACTGATTTCCCATTCTTCATGGTACTCTATATCTGATATCAGTATTATTTATTCTATCGCTTCATGACATACGCGTGACATTTCGAAGACTTCATGTTTTAATAAACTAAAACCTATGCATATTTCCTAATTTCATCGCTCATGTTTCCTATCCATAGATTAAAACAGAGCACAAACCTGCACAGTTAATTCGGTCTTTCATTAAAAAAAGACGAATATCTCACCTACACCAAAATCTTCGTATTATGAAAAAGCCAAGTGAGTTTCCCTAATCCGATCTTAGGTTTCGTCAGACATAAACCAGTCAGTGTTTATGAGACTCCCGAGATAAGTAGATGATGTAGATCAGTTATGAAGTAAAATTTTGCATTCAGAGAGAGGAAAACATTCTAAATATACTTGCTTTATTACTCACTAAGTAATTGAACAACTACAAATTCAGAGACTTCTCGAAATTTCACACTAAATCTTTCATGCATTAATAATACTTTCTTTAATATTCATGTATTACTAGTGGTAGGTTAAATGTGTCTAGATTATTATTTTTTTTCTTGTTAATTTAAACAAATGTATTCAATAGTGTCAATAATTGAAGAAAAATGATAATTAATTTCGTATCTTTTAGCTTGTATGAAAAGATTTAAAACACTACTTATATATGTACATAGAGATTAGATAGATAGATTAGATAATAGATACACGTGCATACAAAAAGGGGATATCAGTCGAAAATGTTTAAAGAAATCCTAAAGTTGGATACACTTATCTATATGATACTTTAAGCAATATACAATAAAGCATTCAGAAAGCACATGCATACACTTAGGATAGAAACAATAAGAAATTAGAAAAGAAATGAGACAAATTAGTATTAGTATTATTATTATTATTATTACTGTCATTATGCATAAACAACCTCCCCAGTCACGAGAACTAGTAAGTGAAATAACAAAACAACAACGACAATAACATCAACAACAATAATCATAATAATAAATGTAATTGACAATTGGAACATTTATCACTGTCAAATCATCATATACATACATTAATATAGATAAGTTAATATTACTTATATTACTAATAGTGCCAAATGAAAAAGGAGAAAATAAAACAAATGGGAAGAAACTATGCATTAATGTTGCTTTGATAAACAGTATCTCATCTTATCATATTCTATTCAATTTAATGTAAATAACAATAATAACAACAGTGAACATTCGTAATAATGTTTATTTGTTATTAAAATTTCTATTTTACGATAAGAGGATAGCAACAAGATAAAATATACGAGAAGATTATTGATTTCATTTTTTTAAAAAAAAATGTTAAATGAAGTGAACATTGAACTTATTGATTTACTTTATAAACGATATTCAACATAGATTGGTTATTATAGAAGGAATCATTAATAATAAAGAAGTACTGGACAGTTGTTTTAATATAACACAAAATTTTGTAGAAGTGATATAGTATTTGTTAATGACATTCTATAATCACAATGGAAAATCATGAATTGATTAAATTGGCAATGTGTGACTATTTAATACTAACTCAGTGGTTACTGCTAGTCCTGAAAGTTTTTGCTTCGATTCTTGACAGTGTCATTATTGAGTATTTCTGAAGGGACTAATGCTAGAACGAAGAAATTGTACAATACTCTTTATTTTTCTCAGTAGACACCCCCCCCCTAAATGGTATGTATCTGTGACAAATACTAACAAAAGATTCGGTCAACCTCCACAAAATTAATACATCACTATAATTTGGTTCGGCTGAAACAGTGTAACTATTAACTGACGTAACCATAGTATTTATGGTAAATAGTAAAAGAAAGAAAATAATTACCACTTAAGTAATTTTCACATATTAATCCGAATAAGTAGTGACAAAGAATTGGTCGTATTGTCCCTCAGCCGTATTGATGATTCGTCAGACTGGTTTCTTACTCATCAGATTAAATTACTGTCAGTGTAATTTACCGATTCAACAATGAGTTTGTGTTGATTACGAGATCTGAAAGTTAATGAGTATTTGTTCAATCTGAGTGATTCTGTCTAATGTAATGTAATGGTTAACTGGTTATTAAGTGAAATATCCAATATATTCACCGAAGGTATTTAGATAGAGCAGTTATGTAATACTGATCAGTTATCATAGTACATTTTTTTATCATGCAAATTATTCAGCCAAACTGGCGACTAAAGAAACTCCTATTGTTAGCTTCATCTATATAGAGTAGTCTTAGATGCATTTACAGATGAGATGTAAGAAAACTTGAATTACTGTATTATTAATATCATGTACTTGTAGAAAGTTGAATCAACACACTACTTCAAGAGTATATGCGTGAAAAATTTTGTAATACAAGCCTTATGATTATACTTCTTCAGTTGTCCGATTGTCATAGAGAAAACAGAACTCATATTATATTTTTACACATATCCTTTTCGGAAACCCTGATTAGTATGTTTATAATCGCAAATAAGATTACATATTAGGCTACAGTGTACGTGTATTGACAAACACTAACAATACTACTTATAATAATAGGTAAAAGAATTATATAAATATCACCACAATAAACTAATATAAGATGGAAGATTCGTCATCTAAGCTTACAAACATCAGTATTGATAACTTCCAGCTCAGTAGTCTAATGGCATTATGTATATACTATGGTAGACGATGAACGGAATTAAATGTGTACTGTTCCTTGATTCGGAATAGTTCTTTATGAAATATTAGTTTGTCATAGAAGTCAAGCAACATTAATGATCATTTCTCATTAATAGTTTTCGATCATAATTACCATCACTTGACATTCATGACAGAAAAGCTGGTTAGTTTCAGAAGTGAATTTTCTTTTACATACTAAACAACAAAAACAATCGATCAACGTTTAATATTATACTATCGAAGTTAAGCATATGACTATGTTAAACTAACCTTTGAAGGTTAGAGAAACAAACAAATGAAGAATTCTACACTAGAACGAAACAGCTATTCAGTGCTCCCTGGTTTTCATTGGTACCCTACCAACATCAATCTGTGATGTATTCAGTCAAATAAAAATACCAATCTCCACAAAAATAACCACTTCAATTCAAATGTAAGCAAATTAAGATATGAATCTGTAGCGTTAACATTATACCATACCAATCACCACTGATCTATTAAGCTATTGAATACAATTAAATCACGATTTAAAAGTAGCATTTTCATACCTCGACATAGTAAACTATGGTGGGTTAATGGTTATCTTTAACCTGAACTTGCATCTTACAGTGAACATCGTTATGTTTTGTACTGCTGAATTCTGTTTCATTGATAGATAATTCTAACTTATTTATTACTAGAAAATAATAATAATGGGCAAATTTCATGACTAACACAGTGATTTATCTTACTCATTGCATCTATACATGACAACTTATCATTTAGTGCATTCCTTATAGAATTCTATGACATTCTAATGGTGTATGTATGTCGTTTAATAAATGCACATTTGTATACACGTGTATATAAGCTGGTACTTGTCTATTATTCATCTCTATAATGATAAACATCGAATTTTCATGCTTATTTAATTAATAAAAATGGAAATTATCATCATTGTAAAATCTGTAAGCATCAAATCTAATTTTTTTTCCCCATTTTCTCATCTCTATCCACCTTGTACTACTAACAATTTAAGTGTGTGTGGGGGGGGTAGATGGGGTTAAATATAATTGTTGTTTACACTTGACTGAATTACGCATCATAACAATCAAAATCATAATATGCTTAGTAGTACTCAAATTGTTTACTAATCTCAGCCAACACCAATACATAGGTAAAAAAAAAATACATACATGCAAACACACACACACACCGGTAGACACAGTACTATACAAATATAAACATATCAAGCATGATTGCATCTGAGCTACAGGTAAACAAGTGGGAATAATCAAAATTTCATCTAATCTTTATTAGTAAGGTAAATAATTGTTTACCTTATGACTCAGTAAACAAATCGTTTATGTACACATAGATGCACACATACATGCAAAGTTTGATGACGTACTCATATAGTCAATTTAATCGTACACGAATCATATATTATCTTAGTTGCAAGATAAATTGAAACCCAACAAGAGTAAAGGTTAATATGATGTTCAATGGTGTGTGTGTGTGTGTGTGTGTGTGTGGGTAGGTGGGAGAGAGAGAGTGTGCATGATTTTGAGCCTGGCAATACAACAATTTTACTCTGACAGTGAATTATTTACTTTGAAACAAACACAAATACAAGAAGATAGACAATTCACATTAAGAAGTAAATGAATAAATATCAAGCCAATACAATAGTTTCCCTGGGTTTGGTTTCTTGAAAATAAGGTTTTTTTTTGTTTTTCTATCATAAAGTATTTGCATGTCAAATAGAAAATTTATCTTATCTTCTTTTCTAAAAAAAATAAATAAACAGATATCATGAATTAATAGAAGTGGGAATTCTACTATTGAACGTCAGTTGGCCTAGTGGTATAGATGGTTACGTGTTTGCCTGAGATCTGAAAGCACTGGTTTTGATTTGCTGGTGGCATTGTGAGCGTAAACTGCAGCTGGGAGGGAGTGTTATACTAGAACGACACAACTGCCTAATACTCCTTAGTTTTCACTGGTACCTAACTGACATCAGTCTGTGACAAACACAAACAAATAAAATAATTCCTAATTGAATCCAGTAATAATAGTATCTTCAAGGAATGAGTTTAATTAACTTAACGTATGACATTACTTGGTCAGTATTCTATAACTTTTGATTTTTCATGTTTTGAAATGAGCATTCCAAAAGATTTTCACCAAGTTTCATTTTAATTATAAAGTAATATTCATTTGAAAACATAAAACACAACATAAACCGATTCAAACAATTTGTTAATTAATGATAACAGATCAAAGAAAGTGTTATGTCATGAAGGTTGATCAGTTATTCATACGGTCTTGCCTGAACCAATAGAGTGACTGAGGGAAGATATGATTGATATGCTGTATGGTTGCAAGTTTGCTGAATGTTACTAGTCTGAGGTTGGAATGAGAAGAACACAGTTTAATGACCCAACTAATTAAGTTAAGGTCCCAGAATTGGATTCAAAACAAGATCACACAGGTTATGAATTAGAAGAATAGCGTTAATGCAAAGGAAACGGAAATAACAATAGAAACTGTAGATAATGTGAGCACAGTTAGCTAGTCATAGTTTATCAATGAAAAGTGATATAGTAACAATTAATGGGTTAATTAGGAAGTTAGGTACATATAACATCAAAATATATAGAATAATCTTCTATAAAACATTACTTCAACCTGGTCATTTTCTTTGACTCGCTCGTTATATCAGGAAGGCAACGTAACTAATGACATACACATACACTTTACATGATGCAAATCTTCAATGTCTTAGAAATGAATTGTGATGATAAGACAAATTACATAATTTCTGTATATCAGTGAATAATTGGAAATTAATAAACAACCAGTAATCGAGAATAATTTATTAATAGATCTATTTTAGTTCAATTGGGATGGTTAGGCGTTCGCGTCAACCTGAAGCCCCTGGTGCGGAATCGTGGGTGCGCACTGCTGAAGAGTTCCACACTAGAACGAAACAGCTGTCCAGTGCTCCCTTGTTGTCAATGGTACCCTGCCAACATTAATCTGTGATATATCCAATCAGATCTATTTTAAACGATTTCAAATGAACTAATAATCTTCAACTGTACTTAAGTTGAGTCTAATGATACTAATTAAGAAAGTATGATATCGCATACTAAGAAATGAGTAAAGAAGTAAATCCAGTAGGATCTTTAACCCATTTGAATGAACTTATATAAATCTATTTATCATTATTCGAAAGAGATTATTCATAGCCATCATTATATTACAGTGCTATATACATTCATAACCTTAAGTTTTGAAGAAATTATTCATTCATTTTAAAATATATTTATGAACTTCTTCAAAATCAAAGGTCTTTACCAATACATCTCACAAGTATAAGTATATATTCTTTACTTTGATTGTCAAAACTGAAGTAAGGGAGTTTTGTCAAAGTGGCAGTGAGTGGGGGGAAGGGAGAGAGAGTAGGTAAATGAAACAATTGTTTAAACTATCAGTTAATAAATTTTAAACAGAAAGAAGTCTACCTTAAATCAACCTACTGGTTAATCGCAATTTCAGAAAGAGTTTAAGTCCCATTCAATCAAATTAGTAGCAAAGTGTTGTTGTTGTTTTTTTTCATTAATGGAAGATATATTAAATCATTTATATAATTTATGGCATGTTTGTACACGTTTTCAAATAAATACTGACAGAATACATTATTATTGTTTAGTAAGGTAGATATACTACTTATTCAACTAATGGAATACATACTTATTAGTTATATACGAACTATGTATGAATAGTTAAACTAAAACTCAATTGATCACAATTTATTCATGACCTAATTGTATAAAATCAACTAAAGACTTCAATAAATAAACTGGAAAACTGATAATTTGAATGAATGACTGTCTAAGTGAATTATATGAAAAGAAACAATAAGTTAGTCAAATAAATCCATAAATTTACACGGTTTCGAACTAATAGTTCTGTGTGAAGATTAATGATACTAATCAATTAACCATACAAAGTTATAATAGGATGACCGATACGATAAGTGAAAAGAAAATGCATAGCATTAACTAGTGACCAAACCGTATTAATAATTTCAGCTAGATAAACAATTAACGTCTTATGAAATTAAATTTAATATTATGGCTGAAAATAATGCGTGCTAAGTTGTGCTGGTGTCGGTGATAAGCATTAGAAATCACATTAAAAATGAGTGATGTGGAGATTGTTGGACTTCATTTTGATATCATGAATTGGCCTGAATTAGACAACCGTTGGGAAGCAAGACTTGGAAATGGGCAGCTGTTTCATCTTTGTATGGAACTTTTAGGCAGCATGCATTCACTACTCGATCAGAACATAAGGATCAGGACCTTCAAGCTTTGTGGCGAATGCTTGAGTGTTAAACCACTACTCCCACCAGTACCCAGTAGTCAGTCTAACTCAAACTAATGCATGATATCAAGTTCAAATCCAGATATATTTCGCTTAATGTTAGTATCACTGCCAATTTTTATCAATTGCTTACATTAAATAGGTTTATTTCAAGTACTTAACACTTTATCCTTATCGTTTTCTTTTAATTTCTGTACTCTGATATTTCTAATTGAACTTAGTTAATTATTCACCAGTACATGTGATGCTACAAAAGATAATAGCAATATGTGTACATATATCGTTATAATGTATAAGGTCTACTATTGACATGACTAGTTATCATCATTGTTGTATCTAGTAACAGTGATAATCAGTTAGCATATACATGTATTACCTATTAACTCTTATTGTAAAATTGTAAGATGATTTATAAAGTATCTACGTGTTGTATAGACAAGTACGTACATTATGAATTAGTATAATTAAAAATGTTTATGCTATAAAATGTTATCTGACCTTTTGTTGTTGTTCTTATCAAAAACAAACAGGAAAGTAATGATTACTTTTGATCATCACTTATACAAGAAAAAATCGCAGTAACCGAGTTTGTAAACAGAACAAACACGAAAAGTGATAAACTTAGTAATAACTATATTCTAATTACTTAAGTTGGATTGTGACTGGCAAGTGGAATCCAGGACGCGCGTTTCGTCCTATTTAGGACTCATCGGCTGGATGTACCTGCATCCTAATGTTGACGTTCACAATGGGATTTGGACTCAGTCCGTTTTGTGTCGAACGCCACCACGTTCACCACTAGACTACTGAGTCCAGACAGCCACGCTTGTGCAACGGGCGCATTAGTATTAGGATAAACTTGTATATTTACCGTAGGACGAAATGCGCGTCCTAGATTCCACTTGCCAGTCACAATCCAACTTAAGTAATACTTGTGAATAACCTCTGTATCGAGGTAATCCGCTCAGGATACACATATACCAAAAGAAACTGACTAGCCTCAATTTGTAACAAATCAACGGGAATATACAAGTTCATCCTAAAACTATATTATGAGTTCATAATTGCAACCATATATATATATATATATATATATATATATATATATATATATATATATATATATATCAATTCTTCATACATGGTAAGTCACGACGACTATCTTTGTTAGATTACGACTGTATAATGGTTTATACTCTTGAATAATAATACCAATAGTTCAGTGCCAATTAATGTTGTATTCCGTTTAGTGAGTATGATATGTGTAAGGTAGCAGTGTATATTAATCAAGTAGGTATATTTATTGGTCAGTTAAGATTTTGTCATTACTGAAAATCACATTCACTAGAAAATAAATGAGAAGTCCAGGTAGCAGTTATGTTTACCAACATTACAATGACTTATTCACTGAAGATTCTGAATGATTTTCTTTAAGTGAAAAAATCTAGCATGAAAATTCCATGGAAGGTTAACACCTAGTTGTGATTCATTTTTATCAAGTATAGATTTATGTACACAGTTCCAAGTCATAATTTTCTTATGCGAAGGTTAGTGGGACTATCAGACAACATCAACTGAAGTAAATATGGTGTTCAAGTCGAAGACCTACTAGTAAAAACTTGCTTAGTTTAAAACCACTAACACCATGTAGTTAGTTGTATCCGTCACAGAGTGCTGATGGTTGGATGCCATTGAAAAACAGGGAACACAGGATAAATATTTCATCTTAGTATGGAACGTCTAAGTAGCAATGTTCACACTCGATTTCTCCGGGAAATCATATCCAGGGCCTTCAGGTCGGTGAACGCCTTACCCTCTGTACCACTGAGCTGTCTGACGTCCAATCGTAAAATTTCCACTTCCATTAATTCGTGGGTATAATCCACCCTGGTTTTCACTGATACCCAACCAACATCAATCTGTGATGAATACAATCAACTAAACTTAATACCTATCTCTATAAAAATAACTTCAATTCACTAACACCATTATCATTTTCAAAAACAGAGGATTAGACTAAATCTGTTTGAAAACATCGAATTCTTGATATTATACTTCCCTCTCTCATTCTCTTTCTCTCCCTCGTATTATTTTCGAAACATATTCAAGTGTATGAATCTAATGTTGTAGAGTATTTGGAACATTCATTAATGTAAATCTTGTTTTGTCATATGCTTTATGTATGTACGTTAGTGTATATCCATTTATTTCATGTTGTTTCCTGTATCATATATATATATATATATATATATATATATATATATATATATATATATATATATATATAAGTAGATGGATATACAGTAAATAACAGTTGAATCGTCAGAATAAATGATTGACTTTCTAGTTAGTTGGCCAACATCAAGTTAAGTGAATAAAAGTGAGTAGATAAGTGAAAGAACGAGTAAGTGAGTGTATCATTTCATAACTGACTGGTTGAATGGATAAATGAATGAATTAAAAGTCAATCTATCAATGTTTTAGATGCCAATATTTTATGCTAATCTAAATCTGTCTAGTGATTTTTTTTGTATTTACTACTTAAATCATCTATCTGTTAAATAAAATTATATAAACAGATCTGATAATGGTAGGAAGAGAAAAGTAGTATAATAGAAAATGAGAAGAAATTACAATAAAAATTATTCTTCTTCTTTAAAAACTACAATTACATAATCATCTTTTATTTCTACAATTTTAGGAAAAAAATCTATTTTGAGTGATATATGTAGGAAAAGAAGAACTACGAGTATCTCAAGTATGGAAGAGGAGGGATGAAAACAGAACTAGCAACAACAACAACAACAACAATGAGGACTGACTTTTTAAGTCATTCTACAATCTTCTACAATGTTCAAGTGTATTATTCTACAGACATTAATGAAGATGATAAGATATACAGAGAAAGATTAAAGGGTATTTAAAGAGAAATAGAAAATGAAAAAGAAAAAAACGAAATGATAGAATAACAAAAAATGTATGTTATGTAATTCATTTTATTATGTTAGATATACAAATTGATTCACTTATATATAAACAAATAGGCATAAATCTCTACTGTAGATTATCAAGTGTAATTTATAATTTTGAGTTTGATAGAAAATTTTCTAGTCTGATAATCTACTTATTTTGTGCATCATTTTTTAAGTAGACGATTGATGATTCTATATGTTGAACTGTTTCAATCTGAGAGCCTGTAGATTGTAGTAAACACTAAATACCAACAAGTTTTTATAGTTTAAGATTATAAAGTTGTAGTAACAGTAAGTGGTCATTGAAATTTATCCATATTGAGTATGAAGTGAATATGTTATTAATTTAGTATCACGAATTTGTTTGAATTAGACAACCAGTGATAACCAGGAAGCACTGGATAGATGTTATGCCCTAGTACAGGACTTTTCAGCAGTACACATCCACAACTCACTAGGGATCCAGTCTAGAAACTACAGGTTTTGCGGTCAACACTTAATGACTGCACCACTGAGCCGGCTAGTAACAGATGATATTTCTAACTCAGTTAATTCACAATATTTTTGAACAATCTCATCTACTGCTATCAGTGACTAACTTCCTGACATCCAACATGGTTGAACTCTACTGGTCACATGTTCTCACTACAACTCAGACCAATTAGTGATACCAGATTAATACCCGACAATCTCCACAACACTCAGTTGCACATATTACTGATAATACTTGAAAATGGTGTCTTTAAGAATATGAATAGGTCGAAGTTAAAAATGCAGACTATAGAATCTTAATCAAATTAAGACTGCATAATCGCTGTTAAATTTGAAGGTCATTTAGTTTGATTCTTCATAGTGCTTGGGAGACTCATAAAACAGAATAGATCAATTGTTTATGGTCATTGTTTTCATGCATCTTTAAAGTTTACATAATCATAACGCTTATCTCAATGTACCTACTTGGTTGACTACCCTAACAAAAGTAAACCGATCCGAATTAATGAAGCAATTAATATCTGACAGTTGCGTTATAATAAATAGAAGTTTATAGTATTATAGAACGTAGATTGAGTTTGTAGAAAAACTTCACATTAATATTCTTCGTAATTGCTCAACATTTATGTACCACACAAAATATGGTACATGCATACCGATCTGAGATAACACACCTCATTAGCAACACCAAGGTGAGAATCAAAGTAGTATAACTCGAGGCTATATCAGTGGTAGTAAGAGAAAAGTATTGACATATAAAATATGATGACACGGAGAAAGAATTAGGTTGTGCAAGCAAAAATATAAAATTGCTTTCATATAACAAAGTAAAGTGAATGCACCTTCAAAACTACGATCGATTCTTAGTCATATTACGCAGTCTCCGGTCACTGGTTACGACAAACTCGTAAACCTAAACCAAATGACGCGTATCTAAAAATAAGGTTCAGACCAACAGTTAGTGACTGCATAAACTAATGCCATATTTTGGTTTTATTTCGTCCTACTCCATATCAGTCAATATTATACTTCGAGGCAGTTTGTGATTGCGCACATGTAATGTAAGTTGCAACCACCTCAGGCGATGAATATTTACGGTCTCATCAACTAATCTACAACACTATCGTAATATTCTGCTCCTAATCTCACTATTACTTACTTGCTGATCCAAACAAACACAAGAGGTGTTTCTAGCACATCACTTATCAAATACCAGTAAACAAAGAATATCATCTACTCTTTATGGTCACATTTCAAAATCATAGAGTAGTAGAAGGGATTGCTTAGCAGTCCTCTGATTTGCAGACAGATATATCACCTACGCTGTAGTTGGCATAAGCTAAACACAAATGTTCTAACATCAAAAACATCGAGTAACAAAATGAATTTTTCAACATGTAAACATTAAACAAAAATATTTTTTCTAAAACAAGAAAAAAAACCAATGAACATGCATTTTCACACAAAATAAATAATCCACTTCTTTCTACCATAACTATAGACTAATGATCAATGAGTTGGAGAAATAAGGCTTGTTGAAATTTACCACTTTTTTTTCAATAACATAGATATAGATACATTGTTGGTTGACTAGATGTGGTGACAAATCGACAGTTATAACTGGACAGTTAAATATAGAAATTGTAGTCAAGAGAAATTAAGTCACCCAGAAACTAAAGAAGACAACGATTGAACACAACTGTCAAAATTCATTAATAAGTAAAAATTTATCTTAGTTCGTTGAGATGTAAGGTATAATATGCAAATATGATATATACACTAGACAGATGTAATCAGTTAAATTAACATAAAGGTCAAGTTATGACAGACAATTATACTAGTTGAACAGATAAATAGTTAAATGAATAGATCTAAAATGAACATAATCCTTTACAAATTTACGTAACAATACAAAGTATACTGTACACAGTGATAAAAGGTGCATTTTATTGATAATGTCTGATTCCGATTGTCTGCCTAATATTACTTCTGTATTGTAAACACATCAAGTAAGTACTGCTGGTAATACAATGCATCATAATAAGTAGGTGTAATGAAAATGATCCACTAAAATGAGATCATTGTCTATGACTTCACTAGTACACTTCTAGCTACAATCATTTACTGAAGTTTTATCAATTCTTCTTCCAATTTATAATAGAATAGATTAAATAAGTCATTGATTTAGAAAAAAAAAATTTCATCTATCGATTGAGTAAATTTTAGTATAATAATGCAGAACAAAACAAATTATTGGTTCATGAATAAATGGCATCAAACTACTTATATCACTCAGTAGTATCCAATGTGATAATGTTAATAAATGAACATTACTTATACTTTAATTTTCATTATCATATTTTTACTATTATTTTTATTTTTATTATTGTCTTAACTTGAAAAATTTACTATTCATTGATTTATTATTATTTTTTTTCTTTTAATCAAAACAAAACAGAAAAAAAAATTACTCTCGAAAAACTTGATTGTTTTCAAGAGGCAAAAATAAAATTTAAACAAAATCTAAAGAATAATAATAAAACCCCCCCACCCCCCAGAACAACATTTCATTACAACTCATAATTATTAAATCGATTGAGGTGTTTCGATTTTTCCTTCAAAAGAACAAACTTATGACTATCAATCAGATAATAACTAGAATGCACTATTACAATGTCTATTACAATTGTACACAATCATGTATCTATGTGTATGTGAATGTAGTGTAGTGAATAAATTACTTCTTTGTCATTTGCTATACTTTGAGAAAGGAGAAAGAATGAGGAAAATTTTGAGTTACTAAGTAAAAAAAAACAATTATTTTTTCTATGATTGAATGTCACAGATTGATGTTGGCAGGGTACTATTAAATACCAAGCAGCACGGGACAGCTGTTTCGTTCTAATGTGAAACTCTTCAACAGTGCACACCACAGATCCCGTGCCAGGAGCTTCGGGTTGATGACGAACGCCTAACCATCTGTACCACTGGGTCGGCATCCAATGGTAGAATTCCCACTCCTATCAATTCGTTATATATATCGAGATGATCATCCGTTGTCATTTAGTAATAACTGTCTCACTCCCAACAAGTCTGAACTCCACCAATTGAACTATGATACTAAGCTCAATAGTGACAAACTCCAGGATGTTCCTGAAGCTCTAGTGAGAAGCCGTGACTGGTGGAGTTCAGACTTATCTGGTGTAAGATAGTTATCATCAGTGGCGATGGATGATCGTCGTGCTACATATCACAAATTATTTTTTCACTGATAAACTGATTGAAACAATAAAAACTTAGAATAGGCAATCTACACAAGATCATTAAATTTTAATTGTTGATAAAGATACGCGGGTCAAATTTATCATTTTATTATGAGAACACTTGACTGGTAGATGATAACAAATGTTGGATTTAATAACTGTGTATGGATCATGTTTATTCAGTAGGTCAATTTCAATAGATAAAGACAACAGTTTCATGACATCTTGAGGTTATGATCTGTGAAGTCAATGAAGTTAATTATCCGATATGCTTTATATCGATGATTAAGAATAGCAACTATATGATAAACTAACTAAAATATGTTTGCATTCATGAAGACCATGTATTCTAATTATACCCTCACATATTGGTTGTTTTATTAACAGTTGCACACACATACACATAGAAAGTACGGTTGCAGTCGAGTGCACAAATTTGTACCCGCCGGGTATCAACTGTACTACTAAGTTAGTTACGAAAAAATGCCTAATTCAAATATAAACTTATAGCATCTGGATGAAATTCAAATAATATGATTAAATATGCCATCAGTTTATTCAAATGGATGTGTTTGAACCTATGACCTAATATGAAAATAATTATGTACCTAGACAGTTGACCCATTAGCATTAAACAACCCCATATGTATTTGTTAGTCGAATAGATAGAAACAACTTGAAAAAAAACATGTTCTAACTTGAATTGATAAGATGAAAAAGCCCCCCTCCCAACTGAACTTCCCTCATTAGTTGTCCTTATCTTCACCACCTCATTTTTTTAAAAAAAAAATCTTTTTCAAGACTGAAAACTAATTTAATTAGGCAAATAGTTAACCAGATGGTATTGACAACTATGTCCTCACTTTAATTTAATGTTCACACTTTTGTAGATAGTGGAATTTGTTCTGAAGTGGTTAAAAATTGCATGAAACGTGATTCATGATAGTTACAGTAAAAAGTTAAACAAAATGAATGAACTATTTTAAATTCAACATTTGGTGTCATGGTGATTTGTAAGTTAATGTGAAAGTCATTCACATGACAAAAATCAACATCACTTAAAGTTGGACAGGTGTTTTAATGTAGAATGATATAAACAATCTAATATTCAACCTTAATTGTTTCACAGTTAATATAAAATTAACATGATAAACATTTCCAACTGTAACGACATGTTGATTTGTGTATTCCACGTTGAAACCGACAATAACAACTATGCTATATTAAATGAGTGATGTATATTTGTAAAGTTCCAATGAGTAGAAATTAAAATTTCTGACGTTTTGCAGCTTAGTGCAAGTCACTTCTTCAGAGAAATGAATAACTGCATTGGATTCATTTCGATTACGATGCACTAACTCATGTTAATGCTCACATGAAGGTGACTTATAAAATAATTCCCGCTTTGTAACTAAACTATACAGAAGAAGTAGCTACTTCGATGATACTAATGACAAAAAAACAGTGAACATATAGAATATGGTATAGAGATAAAGAATCAGTTTATATGAAGAAAGATAATTTTAAGCTTATGACCTAAGGGGAAACAAAGAGTAAATACACCTGTGAAGCTGTGACCGATTCTGAGTCATGTTTCCAAACTGATTGAAACAATAAAAACTTAGAATAGGCAATCTACACAAGATCATTAAATTTTAATTGTTGATAAAGATACGCGGGTCAAATTTATCATTTTATTATGAGAACACTTGACTGGTAGATGATAACAAATGTTGGATTTAATAACTGTGTATGGATCATGTTTATTCAGTAGGTCAATTTCAATAGATAAAGACAACAGTTTCATGACATCTTGAGGTTATGATCTGTGAAGTCAATGAAGTTAATTATCCGATATGCTTTATATCGATGATTAAGAATAGCAACTATATGATAAACTAACTAAAATATGTTTGCATTCATGAAGACCATGTATTCTAATTATACCCTCACATATTGGTTGTTTTATTAACAGTTGCACACACATACACATAGAAAGTACGGTTGCAGTCGAGTGCACAAATTTGTACCCGCCGGGTATCAACTGTACTACTAAGTTAGTTACGAAAAAATGCCTAATTCAAATATAAACTTATAGCATCTGGATGAAATTCAAATAATATGATTAAATATGCCATCAGTTTATTCAAATGGATGTGTTTGAACCTATGACCTAATATGAAAATAATTATGTACCTAGACAGTTGACCCATTAGCATTAAACAACCCCATATGTATTTGTTAGTCGAATAGATAGAAACAACTTGAAAAAAAACATGTTCTAACTTGAATTGATAAGATGAAAAAGCCCCCCTCCCAACTGAACTTCCCTCATTAGTTGTCCTTATCTTCACCACCTCATTTTTTTAAAAAAAAAATCTTTTTCAAGACTGAAAACTAATTTAATTAGGCAAATAGTTAACCAGATGGTATTGACAACTATGTCCTCACTTTAATTTAATGTTCACACTTTTGTAGATAGTGGAATTTGTTCTGAAGTGGTTAAAAATTGCATGAAACGTGATTCATGATAGTTACAGTAAAAAGTTAAACAAAATGAATGAACTATTTTAAATTCAACATTTTGGTGTCATGGTGATTTGTAAGTTAATGTGAAAGTCATTCACATGACAAAAATCAACATCACTTAAAGTTGGACAGGTGTTTTAATGTAGAATGATATAAACAATCTAATATTCAACCTTAATTGTTTCACAGTTAATATAAAATTAACATGATAAACATTTCCAACTGTAACGACATGTTGATTTGTGTATTCCACGTTGAAACCGACAATAACAACTATGCTATATTAAATGAGTGATGTATATTTGTAAAGTTCCAATGAGTAGAAATTAAAATTTCTGACGTTTTGCAGCTTAGTGCAAGTCACTTCTTCAGAGAAATGAATAACTGCATTGGATTCATTTCGATTACGATGCACTAACTCATGTTAATGCTCACATGAAGGTGACTTATAAAATAATTCCCGCTTTGTAACTAAACTATACAGAAGAAGTAGCTACTTCGATGATACTAATGACAAAAAAACAGTGAACATATAGAATATGGTATAGAGATAAAGAATCAGTTTATATGAAGAAAGATAATTTTAAGCTTATGACCTAAGGGGAAACAAAGAGTAAATACACCTGTGAAGCTGTGACCGATTCTGAGTCATGTTTCCAACCTTTGGCTACGACATTCAGCCAGACCCCAACTAAGTCGTTTTCATCCATTAATATGGTGCATACCAGCAGTTATCGACTGTATAAACTGATGGCATGCTTTAGTTTGACCGCCACTACCCTTCTCCCATTCTACTCCAATATCATCACCGTGAGTCGACGTAGACAGTGCTTAAGGATACATAGCAATTTATTTAGATTAATAGTACTTATAAGTGACAGTGTAAGATAAATTTAAGACAATGAAGTCCCGATATCTGAACTGATAGTTTCCAACGCAAGAAACCAATACTGTTCAATTAGTACTGATTACATTATCTTGATTGTAATCATTTCAGATTTCAGTGTCGATGAAGTCGTGGAAATAACAAAATGAAATGAAATTTCAACAATTTGAAAATAGAAAATCTAATAGAGCATTGAATATTAGTTTGTGCATGGTATCAAGAAGATTGATGTCCAGTTTTCCCATAATGATTATTAGTCATTTTATGACATCATATCGATTAGCATTTAAAATAAATGGAACATAAAATAAGGCGTCAAATAATCAACTAACAATAATTATACTATGACATTTTTATGCATTAAACCTAATTGGTAAAGAGCAGCTCAGTAGACAATCCAATGACAGTTGAGGTGATGAGTATTGAGTTCAAATTGCAATGAGTATATCAATATCAGGATAGAGGAACATTCGACTAATAAGTAACCATTCCACTGTTTGCCATAATGAAAATATATTAGATAGAATAGAGTCATTAAGACCTGTAACTCAGTAAAGGTAGCTCATATCGCTTAAAGAAAAAGAAATGAACATTGTACAATAACAGTAATTTCTTGTATAATTGTTTCATACTATCCAATATATTGTAAACTAACATGATTGAATGATACTACAAAGAGATGTATGATGAACAGAATTACAAATGACAAATATTCGTTATCAATCATTAATTCACAGAAGCCCAGTACTTTCCAACTTAATTTAGTTTGAGCATTAACAACAGACTTCACATACTGAAGTAGGCCACAAATTCAGTTATACAAATCTACATTTCATACATGAGTAATATTATGCTTGACAGATTAAGTGATAAATCAGCAAATTAATTCAATCAATAAGACATGCATAATCAGTCGTTTCAAACTTGGATTGTGACTGGCAAGCGGTATCCAGGACGCGCGTTTCTCAGGTACATACAGGCGATGAGTCCCAAATAGGACGAAACTCGCTTTCTAGATTCCTCTTGTCAATCACAATCCAACTTAAATATTACTTGTATACCATCGCTATATCGAGGCAATCCACTCAAGATGCACAGGATGACAACAGAGACTGACCGATTTTAGTCCATTACAAATTAATGAGAAAATACAAGCTTATCCTAATTAGAAAATTTTCTTGTTGAAACTTAAGTCAATTTTAGAAATAGTAAAAGTTTCTTCTATTATCATTAAATTAATGAGAAAACAAACTAGCAACTAATAAACGACTGTCAAAAAGAATCATGAAAAATTATGCAACACTTAAATTAATCTCTTTTTCGTTTAAAAAAAAAACAAGAAAAATAAATGACACAGTATAGTAAAACAATTGAACTCCAGTCATTCAATATTGTAATATGAATAATGCGATTTAACTTAATGGATTAAAGTAGGTCTTGGAAAACAAGAATTACATTCAATGAAGTGATCTATTTCCAATAAGTCCACTTTCATAGTGAGTACAATTGCATATGATAATAAAATATAATAACAATTGGTGATATATGACAATAAAAGGAAAGAAGGAAGTGTAAGTTAAATTGATAACCATGAATGATTGAACATAACAACAAATATCGTAATTATCTAATGTTATTTCTACTTAAACTGATCTAGTGAATTAAAAAAATCATACAATTTACAGACAACATGATGAAATAGCCATGAGATCCTCTCCAGGTCCCATGTTAGCAGATTGCTTTATATCAGCTTCGAAAATAACCACCTTAAACCAACCAACGACAATCTCCTTTTGTATAAATGGTGTTCAGACGACACTTTTGGTATTTACGATAACCGAGTTAATATGAACAATCAATCGCAGATCATCAACAACTCCCATCCATCAATCAAATTCCTTCTTAAGAAAGAAAATGAACAATATTTCAACTTCTCTGATGTCAAATCAATAAGAACATTATGAAAATCAATTTACAGGAAACTCATTTGAAACAGTTAGCTGAAACGTTTCTATAACTGAGTCCTCATCGGCAGGAACAGAAACCTCGTTTCGACAATCTAAAAAATGTGTTCGCCTGATGTTATCGATGACGAACTAAATTTCCTCAAGAAAATAGTTGTTGGAAGTACTTCTCCATCATGATTCATTGACAAAAATCTGAAACCAAAACTTCCCAGGGAATTTGAAACCTTTGTTCCTAAGAGGATACTGAGCATGAAGACTACCTGTCTGTCGATATGTTGAGTAAGAGAACTGTAAATACTACCAAAACACATGTTTTGCAGCTACCATGAGAACTGCTTTTTTAAGTAGACCCTTATTTGTAATTATCTCGAAGGATAAATTATTGCATTTGACTCAATCTAAATGTGTTTATCAATGCACTTGCACCTGTGAAGTAAGATATATTCGTCGTTCGATATGCATATTATTCATGAGTGTCCGAAAACATTACGCAGAGTGGGTACGGAAAGGCAACATAGGTAAAATTATAAGAGATCTCGTGACTACTAACCGCTTAGTAAACAGGGATTCCTCTTTCAAAGTTATCTACATTGTTAACAGAAGTCTACCATAATAAGTAAGTTTTCCGCGTCATTGTATTGCTGAAGCCGTTGCCATATATAAAGAGAGACCGAAAGTATATGTACAAAAGAAACTAACTCAACTTTTAGTCTTACCATAAACTTAACCTAAATTTCTCAAATATTCTACTTTATGTCATGGTTGTATTCCATTTTGTTTCTATCATTTTATGCCATAAAATTCTTACATGTTATCTCTTCCTTCTATTCCTTTCTGTTTAATAAAAACCAATTTTTATTTTTACTTCCATCCCCCTGTCTCGGATACTTTCCTTTTTCTAATTAAGTTTATTACTCAACCCAACTCCGAAATTATTGCTGTCGATATTCTTACATATTCGGAATTTGTTGTTTCACGTAACATCCCCCCCTCCCCTATTTACTAGGTCAGTGTAAATACGAATAACATTAGATATTTTTGATCATTCCTGCCATATCTGATCACTTATGGCTATACATTTAACTTACACTTCCTTCCTTTTGTTGTCATGTCTTACCAATTAGTATTATAGTTTATTATCATATGGGATTGTAGCACTATGAAAGTGAACTTTCTAAAAACAGATCACTTCGTTGAACATAATTCATATAACCACTTTTGTTATGAAGGTTAATAATGTGATTCAGACGTTCAAAGTATTCAACTTGATCTGTTTTTTACTGAATTTAGTTACTACAGATAATCAACTTTCTTAAGTACTAATAATCATTCTACACTTTACAATTGTATAATGACAATGTAAAACTATCAAATGCATAATGTGTAATTAATCACTTACAATTTAACTAATCCAAATAATCACATGTATTTGAATGTACATGAAGAGTTAATTTTTACAGGCATAAATTAGTATTCCACTGATTTGAAACCCAACAGAATTAATTATATTCAACAGTAAATCCTTGATGTATTCACAGTGTTATTTTGTAACAACATAGAAATGGTGATACATTAACTCTATAGGTAACTTTATAATAGAGGAATTAAAATTAAAAAAAAAAATTTTCAACCAATCAAAATAATTAAATCATTTTTATTGTATATCGAAAATAGAAGTGACCTTTGAAAAAAAAAAAAAGAAGAGATGGGAACAAAAGATGGTGGTAGCACATAAACCAGTCTACAAAATAAGAATAAGAATATACAACATGTCAATCATGAATGACATTTTATAGTAGGCATAATTTTTGTTAGCTTCTATTTCACCACCCTAATTAATTTTATATTCTGATTGGTGAAATTCATGGAGAGAAATTTTAAATGTATTAACCAATCAAAATAGAAACAAAAAAAGATTTTAATGAAGGGAAAAGAAGTGTAATTTAAGGAAATATAAAAATAAAGTTGAAATTTACAATTAAATGTGATTGGTAGAGTTCAATAGTCTTGACAGTTATCACCAATGATATACATCGATAGTGGTGAATCTATCATTCAATGATAATTAGTCCATTGGCGCCAGTGGATAGGTGTTTATAGCAAGAACTGAAAGCCGTAGGTTCAATTCTGTGAAGGGAGTGAAATTGAGAGTGCATACTGTTAACGAAGAGTTCCATGTTGCGACGAGACAGCTGTCAAACACTCTCTGGTACTACTCACTGACATCAATCTGTGACGAATACAAACAACCAAACCAAATGTGAAAAAGTTGAGTTGATTGTAAAAGGAAATAGTATGAGAATAAAAGTAAAAGTGTACATATGGGGCAAAAACCTTCGAATAATGAATACTTAGTATTATTGAATTGAGCAAACTACAAATCCATGCATCAATCAAATTATCATACAAAATGTTGATAATTTGTCACAAATTGATGTCTGTTAGGTACCAGTAGAAACTAAAAAAACAGCTGTTTCTTCACAGAATAAGATTCCTCAGTAAAATGTACACCTTGGACTTCTCCAAGGAATGGAACACATGACCTTCAAGTTTTCCTGCGAACGCTTAATAATCAGCGTAGCTGGGCTGACTAGTGTTCAATAGCAGAATTCTCATTTCTATCACTTTGTGATACACCGAAATGATTAGTCACTGTGATTGGTGACAAAAAGGTGTGCAATATTGAGAAGTCTCATACTGTAGTGAAACTGTTGTCCAGTGATTTCTGTTTTCAGTGGTGCCCAACTGTGATCAGTCTGCAATATACAACGAAATTAAATACCAATCCCGACAAAACATTTCAATTCACTTGTAATAATCAACTAATTACACATGAGATTCAACATGTTCATCAGTTCTGGTAAGAAGTCATGACTAGTGGAGTTCAGATATATCAGAAGTCAGATACTTATTACCAATAGTACTAACCGATCGTCACAATATATCACAAATTGGTTGAAGCGGGAATCTTACCACCGAATGCCAGTCGGCCCAGTGGTGCTGATGTGTTATTGCTCTGTGATTATCGAAACTAACCCATAGGACTTGTAATACAAAACTAACCGATTATTTATCAACGATTATTCGTTGGCACAACTTCATAGTAACCAAAGCCTTTCCCGGAAGAAAAGACAATTAATGAATAAAAAGTTGAGCCTGAGTCAAGAGTGAACCAATGGAAATAACTATTTATGTACATCAATTGCTAAACCAAAACGTAAGAGAATTTATGAAGCACAACAAAAACAAAACTGGCAGAGGGAGTTGCTTATAGAAATTAAGATAGTAGGTTCATATTTATATTACAGTAAATTGAAAACGGAAATGCATATGATGATAGCTAACTTATCTGTAAAGGAACTTACAATTTAAGTAATTTAAATATCAAATTTATTAAATGTGTAATAACTACAGTTCAACATTAAAGTTTATAGTATGGACACTTTAGATTGAGCTTTCTAGTACCTTTTTTGGCCACAACATGATGGTTAGGAGATCCCCGTGAGACCTGATGATCATGGATTCGATTATTTGGAAGAGTCCAGAGCGCGCATTACCACTAGAGAGTCCCAAACTGTAACAAAATAGCTGTCCAATGAATTTTGGTACTCAGCCGACATCAATTTGTGACTAATTCAAACAGCAAAATTAAATACCGCTTTCTACAAAACCATCTCAGCATAGCTAAAACATTGATAAGTTAACCATGTACAAGTTGATGAATTTCATTGAATATTGTAAGTCATGTCAGTCATAAAAGTTAGTCCTTGAGCAATTTATTCATAAAACATTCATAACCAACACTTTTCATAATCTTGATTCAATAACTAAGATTTAAAGCATAATCTTCATCAATGAAATCAGTTTGTTCTAATACAAAAAATTGCACGGATGTAAATGTAAGGAATTGTTGGGAACTCTCAATGATTCCATTAGGAAAAATTCCCAGAATACAGGAGACATCTTGGAAACAATATGTCTTGACTGATTATGCTTTCCATAGCTTGACTGGACAATTACTAAGTGTGTTATTGTTCACAGCATGGTTTTCGAAAATTTTTAGAAACCCATTATTGCACGTATTCTTCGACATACACTCAGATTTTATACATAATCGAACCTTTGAAGTAAGTTTTCTTCACTACATTTTGTCTATACGATTCAAGAGAGTAAAACTTCATTAGACTAAGAAGCGGCTAGGAAACCATTGTCCATGTGTACATAGAAAACAGAGTTCAGGTTGCCCAGTTCCTCTCCACTACGTAACAGCATACACATGTATATACTTTATGAACTATTTAGTTAAGTGAAATAATCAATCATTTTATCTCATAGACTAAATATAACCGACGATGAGTAATAGGTTTCACTGAATAAATACAGTTACGATAAAATCTGAACAATAACTTATAAAATATACTACTTAATATAACGAGAAGTAGTTAGTATACACCTAATTACTATTTTACAAATCCGCAATATACATTTAAAGTTAGGTGAAAACCATAACCTACTAAATAAGTATTTTTTGTAATATTTCAAGACCTTTTTGCCAGCAACACCGTAATTCATTCTACATGAAAAAATAACTAACATCGTTAAACATCATGTAACTACAACGAAATATTACATTTTAAGGCAGTTTCCGTGAATCCTTGGTACTGGACACTGCTGTTTCGTCTTAATTTACAGATCGCAGAAGACTTCACATCCTAGTATGGGACTGTGTGGTAATGCATATCTACCACTCCACTAATGATTTCTAACTTTGATTAACAGAGTCTAGTGTTATCTAGTTTAAAACGGTTCACCGCTTGACCACAGTTCTTGACTAAACCTAACCGAAAATTAATCTAATCTCTATAAATCGCCCAAATAGTCGAACTTTAGACATCAAGAAGGAAGTCTTATTACAGAATCACTTGGGTAAATCATACTTTTCTTAAGACAAATTGTGCCATAGAATATTTATACTATGACCTACATTGTAATTTACCAATTACATCAATCTATATTCGAACAAGAATTAAAATAACTAAATAACGGAATGTTGTATTAGTAATTAAAGCACTTAAATGTTAACAAAACAGACTGATGTTCAAATTCCACAGTACCTCCTTCAGTTTCTGAAAGGTCAGCTAGTATCATTAGATCATAGATAATATGTACATTGAAGTCAAACATGTCCTCATTAAGCAACCTACAGTAGAACTTAAATATAGGCTTTTATCACAAAAAGAATACTTTAGATCGATTAACACAGTAGGTAAGATCTGTTGATATTGCTAGCATATAATGGTTACTGTAAGTATATTTGAATCTATAGCTTCTTATACTTGTGACACCGACCAATTGTGATAGCTTCTAATCGAAGCGGCTTAGACTGTGTCGAAGCGGCAATAGGTTGACGTTTTAATTGGTCGGAATGTCTTGTTTACATTCGTCACAAATTGGTATCGTTTCCATACCACTGAAAATTGAGTAATTTCCGGCAACTATTTTATTCTAGTATAAGAATCTATGTAAATTCCACCCTCGTGACCAACGTTAAATTGATAAAGATAGAAATCCTACTGCTGGAATCTGGACTAGTGATGTTGGTGACTAATCCTTTGTTGTTAGGCATGAATTTAAGTAGAGATAATAATGAATACTATTAAGAATTCTCAATGTTTCTTGATTCTCAACAGTGTGATAGATAATAAGTGCTCAATCAAAGTTATTAATATTTGTCAATTTTGATATCACGGATTGATCTGAATCAGACAATCATTGACCGATCACCTGAGAGAACTGGACAGCTGTTTCGTCCTAGTATGGGACTCCGCAGCAGTGCGCATCCACGACCCCATCGGGGATCTAACCCAGAACCCTCAGGATCCACAGCGAACACTCTATAATTAGACCACTGAGTCAGCTCCTAACGGTTGATATTTCCAATTCATAATAGGAAAATTGACAATTAACTATCTTCACAACCGCCCCCCTAATTATTAATATTTGTAAACGTTGATTTCTAGTTGAATCAATTTACATTAATATTAAAGAAAAAAAAAGGTTATTTAACTAAACAGCTAATACTTTTTAAGGTAACCATGTTTACAGAAATATTTACTTAGTTGTGTGGATTATGTCAACATAGTTTAACAGTTTAATTACACTGTACCTATTTTACTTAATAAGATAAAGTTTGTGCATAGAATCATGATAAGACTAGTTTATTAAGTTCCCATATTTAAGTCTTTAAACAGATTCAGTTAGTCATTTAGATACTATACACCATTTAATAAAGTGAAATTTTCATTCAGCCTATCTATTCATTTGTATATTGAATCAAATCTAATAGGTTATTTTAAGAGTATCAAGTAGGCATTTCTTTCAAATACATTTTATCTACACAAAGTATCCTGTAATGGTTAACAATAAAATCTTTTGGTTGTAACTTGTCGTGTATCATACTGATTAAGAAAAAGTTCCCTTTCCCCTTATTATGAAGAGAAAAAATGTATCAGTTACTTATACTATATTGTTAATATATATGTAAATTAAGCAATTCTGTATACTAGTCAGGCATGAACAACGTAGAACCCGATACTAATGCGCATAGGTCTTAGTTACTATATCACATTATCATGACCAGATCAAATTTACAAGATTAACACTACAATATCATTCAACAGGGAGAAATGAAGTAGACATACGTAGGAAAGAATAATCAAACTTAGGATCTAGAAGAATATAAATTGTGAGCGCATTCAAATATATATATATATATATATATATATATATAAATATATATATATATATATATATATATATATCCTAATACCAATGCACCCGTTGCACAAATGCGACTGTCTGGATTCAGTAGTTTAGTGGTGAACGCGGTGACGTTAGATACGAAACAGACGGAGTTCATATCCCACTGTGAACATGAACATTAAGATGCAAGTGTATCCAGCCGATGAGTCCCAAATAGGACGAAACGCGCGTCCTGGATTCCACGTGCCAGTCACAATCCAACTTATATTATATATATATATATATATATATATATATATATATTTCATACAAGAATAAATGTAACAACTTCTAGTTTTACATTAATTATGATAGCTTTAAGCCACTGTTATGATGACTGGGATAAAGAGGTGTTGAACTACTCATATTATACGAAGTCACTAGAAGCTCATGTACCTAACATTAATTATCAACTTCTTGTTGATTTGAAAATGCAGTTAATTTAATTGATAAATTATATAGTTTCCCGTAAATTTGTATTCACTCAATCAATTAGTCAGTCGAATCGGTACTAACAGCCATTTCCATCTTGGACTTGTAGATCCCCAGAAATAATCTGGTAAACCTATCAATGTTTGCATTTTATTGGTCGAAATTCAAATGTCCCGTTCTCATGCCTATGGTATCTATGATTACCTTCAGTTTGTGCTGCCCACCTCAAAGGACGTCAGACAACACTGATCCGTTCTCTCTTTTAGTGCACTATTTTTCTAACGTATAAGTTAAGTGTTTATTCTTCTTTTTCTTCATAGCTGCTTCTGGAATTACATTTTCCTGCTTACGTTGAACTTTCTTCACTAAGTAGCTAGATTGTGGTACATAGCTTACATAGCTTAGCTTACTTCTTACATTATGTTCCTGGTCATTTGGCTTCATTCATCAGTATTGAGATATTATCATAGTTACAGAAACGTAATTTTTTTTTATATATCTAACATAGATTTCCATGTATAACAAGAATCAGTTCATTAATTATGCTTGTTATACATTGCAAATAGAAATAATTTATGCATACAACATAAAGATGAATAAACCATTACTATAGACATCAATAAGAACAATGAAATGATCAAGTTTTTCTTTAAAATCAGTATTTACACCCTCATATACAAGTATATTTATTAGGTATTATATTATTCAATTAGTATTTTAGTAGTTAGTTAGTTCATTTAATGGTAAATTTTACAGTTGAAAAGTTGAATATTGATTTCTTGACTGTGCTTTATTCCAGTGAAGTAGTTCACTGTTGAACTAGAAGTAAAAATCAGAAGATACGAAGTATAAAAAGGACTTTATTTCCAAAAACCTGACTATGTGTAAGCCACAGGTGTATCTGTAGAATTCTATGTGTAACAATGAGATTCTATAAGTTTCCGAAAGAGTCAGTAACAAATCTAGTAACAGTTAAACCAGGATAAGAAACGAATAAGCAGTTATTTTCAAGATACTCTATGAAAGTTATGAAAGAACTCTGATTTCATAAAGTAGCTCCGGAACTTTTCCTGGTTTACAGTCAAGTATCAGTGGTCAAATAGTAAGCCGTTCTCAGTAAAGCCTAGAAGTCCTGAGAGTGATTCGTTGATTGGGCCGTGGATATACACTGTTGAAGCGTCTCATACTAGAATGAAACAATTGTCCAGTCCCAGTTCTTAGTACTCTATGGTTGTCTGACTCAGACCATTTAATGATATCGAATTCAAATTATCTAAAGTTTACAACACTGGTAATGGAAACTTAATTATTAATCATTTATGGCCTTTTATAAATTAACATCGTCTCAGTTTGATACACTAAAAATCATTATACAAACTAATCAAATGAAAGGTAAAAGAGTAAACAGAAAATATGCGAATTAGGTTGCATTCCATCTTTCAGCCATAATACAACCTAGTTTATACTTGTAAACTATCAATGTATAGAGGTAATCCACTGAGGATGAATATATGGCAATCGAGACTAATCAACTTCACTCAATAACAAATCAATTTAAAAGGTAGAAATATATCCGAAGTAGAAAATATGCTATTTAGAAGTAGCAAATGAAACTGAAAAAAAAAACTAAGATTATACAACTAGAAACATGAACAATGAATGTGTCTACATTATAATGACCAATTTTGTGTAATGTCTTGTGATAGATTAATTAAATAGTTTTTGAGTTCATAGACTAACATTCTGTTTTCACAATTAGGGGAGTTTGTAGAGATAGTTAACTGTTTAATTCAATTTTGATAGCACGAATTGATCTGAATCAGACAATTATTGATCACCTGTTTTCAACTAATTACAACTTACTACAATGATAGATACTAATGATTGTGGTAGCAGGCAATCGTTGGGAATACACAACATACCTCTTTCATTAACTAGCTTATCAAATCTATCTATTATTTCATTCTTACCTTCAACATTAATCAGTCAATAGTTCCATCATACACAATCAATGTTTTAAAGGTAAGTACAAATCATGTATAATATTAAGCAAACATGCATTATGTTTAATTAATACGCTGTATAAACAATGATAATATGCGATAGATATTAATTTAAGTCAATATGAATCAGCTTGATATCTACGTCTAGTTAGTACATGTTTCAATAGATAATATATGCATTCCTAGTACATATCGAAATGCGAACAAGTTTAATCGTGTCAACGAAACAGCTGTCTAGTGCTCCCTGGTTTTCAATGGTACCCTGCTAACATCAATTTGTGATATATTCAATCATATAAAACAACCAATCTCCACAAAAATAACCATCCCAATTGAACTATAGTAATGAGCTCATTAGTGACTAACTCCAGGATGTTCTTGGAGCTCTAGTGAGAAGTCGTGATTGGTGGGGTTCAGACTTGTCGGAAGTGAGACAGTTATCACCAATGACAATGGATGATCGTCTCGACATATATAACATATTGATAGAAGTGGGAATTCTACGATTGGATGCCGACCAAGTGGTGCAGATGCTTAGGCGTTCGCGTCAACCTGAAGCAGCCCCTGGTGCAGAATCTGGGGTGCGCACAGCTGAGGGGTTCCACACTAGAACGAAACAGATGTCCAGTGATCCCTGGTTTTTAATGGTACCCTGCTAACATCAATCTATGACATATTCAATCAAATAAAATAACCATCCTAATTGAATATCATAATCTCAACAATATTAGCAATAGCCATAATAATATATGTAATTACTCAATGTCCAATAATAAACAATCATAAAATTTATACATCAATAAGTTTTAAAGATAATACAAAATATTTTCATGAACCATGAATACACCAGTATCAATAAGCAACCATTCGGAAAAAAAGATTCTATCAGAATATCGAAGAGTGTAGTTGAAATTTTTGCATCTAACAGAAAATAAGTGATAGTTTTTGAAATTCTATGTAATCATCCCATGTATTTCATTAAGAAATTAATCCTTTACAAGACAGGCTAATTAGGATAAACTTGTATATTCCCGTTGATTTGTTATAGACTAAAGCTGGTCAGTCATTGTTGCTATATGTGCATCCTGAGCGGACTGCCACGATATAGCGAATTTTTCACAAGTATTATATAAGTTAGATTGTGACTGGCAAGTGGAATCCAGGACGCGCGTTTCGTCTTATTTGGGACTCATCGGCTGGATGTACCTGCATCCCAATGTTGATGTTCACACTGGGATTCGAACTCAGTCCGTTTCGTGTCGAACGCCACCGCGTTCACCACTAGGCTACTGAGTTCAGACAGTCAGACTTGTGCAACGGGCACATTGGTATTAGGATAAACTTGTATATTCCCGTTGATTTGTTATAGACTGAAGCTGATCAGTCATAGGACGAAACGCGCGTCCTGGATTCCACTTGCCACTCACAATCCAACTTATATAAGACAGTCTAAGTTTACTTTCATACTGATATTAAACTAAAACATACATTTATTAACATTCGATATCTTATTCACAATTAGTATGAACAATATGTTGGATGCCCAATATACTCGTCACAATGATTAACTAGTAATTGGATTATACATTGTCTAAATAGTGTATACATGATGCTTTCTAAGAAAAAAAAATCTATATCAAGAAGATAGACCTTGACATTGTGAATTTAATGATGCCTATACAATAATTACAATTAATCAATCAACGAATTATTATTATTATCATTGTTGTTGTTGTTGTTGTCGTTGTTGTTGTTGTTGTTGTTGTTGTTAACTGAGAATGATTACGATAATTCAACGACCTAATTCATATTGTCACTTTGATATTTGTCATGTATGGATTAATATAGATACTAATTAATTTCATATGAATATGATTAATATTAATTATAATTATTGAAACAACGACATTTTGACATATTAAGCACACATGGCGTAAACGAGAGACAGCCAGAGAGAGACAGCGAGAGAGTGTGTGTGTGTGTTTATGTACATGGATATGATAGACAGAATATAAAAATTAAAACAATCCAACTACATACCTACATTCATTCATCTATCAATGTTTGAATGATGAAGGGTATATTGTTAAACATCACATTAATTCATGTATAAATTTTACTAGGTTACATTGAAACGTCATTATGATGATATGAAGTAAAGTTAAGTAGAGAAAAGATGGTGGTATAAGTTTACTGATTATTAGAATAAGTATCTAGATGGATAAAGATCACATCAATAATATTGTCATGGAGATAAAAATTTAAAAAAAAAAGCTTCAGAGTCTAGATGACAACACTTAAAAAAGGTGTCACTCAATATCTATTACTATTTGACAATTATATAGAAGATAATTACTCATAGATTAATTCTACTTACTATTCTGATTATTTGTGTTAAGAGTTTGGAACTTGAATAATACTGACAGTAACCTAACAGTGATTAAACAACTTACTATCATTAACTGTTTGAATAGAAATTATTCAGATCTGCAAAAAGTAGTTATATGGTTTACTTCTAATACGCCTGTAGCCCCCCTTAGGGTTTCTGCCGGTCCCAAGCCCAGATAAAGGAGGAGGGTCGGGCATGGGGTTAGCAACCCCATCCCGTAAAACAACAAACTTGCTAAAAAAGCGCTAACCAGTAAAAATCTTTATAACCCTTTTTACGCTGCCATGGGAGTTGGAAGGTGTGTTATGACGCCTCGTGGTGAAAGCCGAGTTTCTTCGGAAGCCACGAGGCCGATGTCTCTTCTGACGATGTCGTCAGCCAACTTGATCTCATAGGGTATTAGGAATTATCGTTCTGATTATTTTGTATACTCGAAAATTTGCATATAGAAAGTTAGGTTATTAAGATAAAGTTTAAGTAACAATTTGATATCAGCTGACAAACAGAGATGTGCTCGTTCTATCTGGCCGCATTCTAATAGTGTGCGTTTAGAGCTTCCATGAAAAAACATAGCTTAGGGCTACCTGAATATAAGTCATTCAAACAATAATTACGACTAGGGTTACGTAGTGAAATATAGAATGAATCTAACATCATCAGTAACTAATTAATTATCAGTTTAAGGTAGGATGATATAATACATAAATCAGATTATTGGATTAATTGTACAAAGTTAAAGGTATGACAAGTGTTTGAACTTTCAGTGAATTTAGTTAATCTGTCACGGACAACGGAAAACCTATCACATTTGCTTATAAGTTCAAGTTAAAGTTCCACATTAAAAAGGCAAGATAGAATTCAAAAAGAATAACACAGTAATAGAATACAATAGGGGTGGGTAATAAACCATAGGTGTAAGTGAAAGAATAATGGAACTTAAGATCTAGGAGAATATACATAATCCATACACTTGTGACATTGCGATCGATTTTGATCCATGTGATCTAGTGTCTCCAACCACTCAGTGTGATTATCATATGCATCACAATAAAGTAATCTGCATTACTCAATATGGTTTAGACAAACAGTAAAAGACTTCGTGGACTGATACCATCTTATAGTTTGGCAGCCGTTACCTTTTACCATCCTACTCTTACCTCAGCCAATATTGCTAGATGAATCAGATGGCGGTTTGACATACGTAATGCTTGTTTCTCTAACACCAATATTCCTTACTGCGTCAGTCCGTAATATGAGGGTGATACTCGAAAGATTTATATAATTAGAGACCTCGAACCTATGCATGTCGTTTATCTTCATAGCCCATGTTTCGCACAAGTACTTAGCGGACTGATGTACAGTTCACTCTACCTTCCTATGAAAGACGAACATCTCGCCTACGCCATGAGTGGCACAGGCCGATAAAAGGCAAGCGAACTATTTGGATGGGATTTTGTCGGACACTCACCAACTAAGTTTAGTCAAACTTCTGAGAAAAGTAAAGTGGTTTACACACTCAACTACTTCACCCCCATATGATCAATCTAAGTAATGGTACAGATCAGTCCCGCAGTAACATTTTTCACTTACAGGGGGAAAAACACATACTAAATACGTTTGTATTGTTACTCAAGGTGTTCAAGAGACTATGTATATTGTCGACATCACCAAAAGGACGATATCGTCTCCATATTCTAAGTAGATAAGTTGATTTTCTGGTAGGGGGGAGTCGATTCCTGGAGACTTATATGATGAAGATTCAACTTCTAGTAAGATATCTACTACTATCGACTACTTACAGACCATGTACAGTTTCTTATGTTACCATGTTCGACAAATTGTTATTGTATTATTGAAATCATACAAAATATATATACAAAATATATATTGTGGCTTTCAAAATTAAAACACCAAATAAAGATTTCATCGATGAAGCATATTATTGATTTTCACGCCTCACTAGCTGTTTACTGTTAAGATGATGCAAGGACTACCTTACAGTTAAGGAACTTAATTGGCTTCTATGTTATATATTATTTTAATGTTCACTAAGCCTATAACATAACAAAATTCAAACTCTAGTAATTACCAGAATTCATAAAATGACTAATACTTCATTGAATTGTCAAGTTACTTTACTCATTGGAAAATTTGGGCAAGCCTCCAGCATTAGTGTTATGTCGGACCACTAAACAAAGGTGAAAAACTTTCAGAACTGTACTTTAGAGAACTAACTCATTTATTCTGGTCGTGAGTAGTGTAAACATTACATTTCTATTATTGTTACGTTCCTCCCGTTTAGTAGATTTACGGTTATCATATTATTTCTTATTATGGACTACAGTTAATTAGTTGTGTACAAGTTACCCTCCATTCACTGCCACAATCTCTTCTGTTTCATATTAATGTATGATGCCTAATTGGTTTGCTGTGTGGTCTGAATTTGTGTATATATAAATGCATGATTGGAACACAATACGACTAAAGTGGGTTAGATTGGACTGTGTCCATTTGACTTATAAATCGTTGTTTTCTGTATTCCGGCTTTGGAGACTAGTAATCGCGGGGTAGACGTGTCCGTATTCTGATGAGTAATTATCAAGTCATAGTGTATTATTTCGCAATACATAACAACTAGTATACATCGTCTATTAGATAATTCATGCAAATTATACACGTCTATCAATCAGTTACAATAAAGTCACTATCATATTTACTTTGATTTGTAACAATGAATTTATGCTTACTGAATTGTAAATTATTATTGTAATTTATCATGAAAAAAAAAGAAAAGAAAAAGAATTACATTAAAGACAATTGATGCCCAATTCATAGATTCATTTCATTGAAGTAAACAATAAAACTACATCTGTCAATATAATTTCAATACAACATTGTCAATGTAACATACAGATTCATTCATATCAAAGTTAAATTTATTTGACAGAATTCGCATTTCTTTTTTTTTTTTTGTTGATTTGTTTTAATTAACTAATTTGAAAATAATACAATTTCACGGAAATTAATATAAGTGATTTGTGTATATATAAATGCATGATTGGAACACAATACGACTAAAGTGGGTTAGATTGGACTGTGTCCATTTGACTTATAAATCGTTGTTTTCTGTATTCCGGCTTTGGAGACTAGTAATCGCGGGGTAGACGTGTCCGTATTCTGATGAGTAATTATCAAGTCATAGTGTATTATTTCGCAATACATAACAACTAGTATACATCGTCTATTAGATAATTCATGCAAATTATACACGTCTATCAATCAGTTACAATAAAGTCACTATCATATTTACTTTGATTTGTAACAATGAATTTATGCTTACTGAATTGTAAATTATTATTGTAATTTATCATGAAAAAAAAAGAAAAGAAAAAGAATTACATTAAAGACAATTGATGCCCAATTCATAGATTCATTTCATTGAAGTAAACAATAAAACTACATCTGTCAATATAATTTCAATACAACATTGTCAATGTAACATACAGATTCATTCATATCAAAGTTAAATTTATTTGACAGAATTCGCATTTCTTTTTTTTTTTTTGTTGATTTGTTTTAATTAACTAATTTGAAAATAATACAATTTCACGGAAATTAATATAAGTGATTTGTGTATATGTGTGCATAATTGAAATAGTTAAATTATTTATGACATATTTCATGATACATAATAGATGATGCATGAAAATCACTTTCAATGGATTAGTTGATAAGTGATGTAATGACTAGTTTGATGTGTTTACAGTGATGAATGAATCTCATCCGTCTAGTTGTATTGTGGTTATTGATCTAGGCGACTTGAAATCATTAGCATTATATGAAGATGAAAGGTTGGTTTGAAGATAACCGACAAGACTATAAGATTGCCTACTAAAATAACTTTTTAAATTACAGTTTTTAGTTATAATATACTACTAATTTACTTTTTTGGGAATGAATCATACAACAACAGTGTACGAGTCTTTTTTAATTGATGGTAAAGCTTTTAGGCATTTCAATTAATTAATGCTCTTATTCCATACGAAGTATTAAATTGGTTATCATAATTTTTACTAATAATTACTTCTAATAAGTTTTTACTAGTGTCAACTGATTACATTTGTATGCGACTCATTAATGGTACTTCACATTTATTCAATATTCGAAATTAAAGAATGTTAGTATTTGAAGAGATAAGTTCCAGGTTTCAATACATTGAGATAGCCTCAGATACACATTAGAATGCTGATACAACATTCAACTGTAACAGTCCCTAATTAAATAAAGTACAAATGTCAAATTCTACTATTAAACTTTATGATTAAACAATATTGAATAGTTGATCACTGATTAGATTTTCAATATTCAATTACAATTATCAACATATTAACTTAATATACATATACACTTCTAGTTATAACTAATAAAATCAACTGTTTTAACAAGAGTACCATGTAACAGCTGTTTAATGCTTTTCTGTTGTTGTTGTTGTTGTTGTCGTCGTCGTCGTCATCACTCTTCAAGTTGAAATTAATCCATAAAATAAACATTTTAGTTAAATTTTCAATTTTCATTATACAATTCTATGTATTGGCATATGTACAATAGTACTCATTAGATAAGATACGTGTAAATATGTTTAAATGTGTATATTCTATTCATTTCATTCTAAAAAAGACTAGAAAATTAATTAGGTCTTATTAATTAGGTCGTGAAAAACGAAAAAAAGGTACATCTTTGGAAATAATTAATGTTACCCCTGTTCATTTTACTTATTATTTTTAAATACTTTAGTTCGATATAATTTTGACAGACTTATTATTGTTTAATTTATGAATTATGTATACACGTAGAGTTCACGTTGTATAATTGTTATTCAGAAAAAGTTGTTATGCCGTGAAAATGAAAGAGAGGATGATTTGGTTGGTGGACGCGAACATCAATAAGATGCGTGCCTAGTTGAGAATGTGCGATTGACATAAGCCCACTCAACCCCAGGCCGACAATAGGACAACCAGAACTGAGAACAGGAAGACGGAGAGAGCGAGAACTGAGAACCGAGAACGTATTTTATTTTAATCATGCCTTTATATATACATAGAGTCAGACCACACAGTGAACCAATCAAGAATCTAACATTTGTACAGAACAAAGGGAAGAGTGGCAGTGAATGTTACAAGTTGTACACAATTAAGTAAGCATAGTTCATAGTAAATAAACAATACGCCAAGAGTAAATATACAAACGAGAGAACCGGGCAAGGGGAACATAACAGTCATAGAAATGAAATGTTAACACTGTTCACAGTTATAATAATTGAAATAATGTTCTAAAGCACAGTTCCCAAAGATAGTCAATCTTCATTAGGTGTCCGGCATATCAAAAGTATATTAAAGTGGTAAGTATTGAACATGATAATATTTTTATAGATTGGAATGGTTGGAACATTGATTACATACGCCTAACCATTGACTACTCGCAGAGTAATGTTGATTGATCTAGAGTAAGGTAACAATATTAATTTTTAAACTATACATATTAATTCTTATAGACATACTACACTCTAGTTATAACTAATAGTAAGTAACTTGAACCATGTAAACACCTGTTTAATGGTTCTGTTGAATGTTGTTGTTTTGGCCCGTGTTCATCTAAGTGATAATTAATCATAAAATAAACTTTAGTAAATTTCAATGTTCAGTTACATATTCTATGTATTGGCATATGTACAATAGTACTCATTAGATAAGATACGTGTAAATATGTTTAAATGTGTATATTCTATTCATTTCATTCTAAAAAAGACTAGAAAATTAATTAGGTCTTATTAATTAGGTCGTGAAAAACGAAAAAAAGGTACATCTTTGGAAATAATTAATGTTACCCCTGTTCATTTTACTTATTATTTTTAAATACTTTAGTTCGATATAATTTTGACAGACTTATTATTGTTTAATTTATGAATTATGTATACACGTAGAGTTCACGTTGTATAATTGTTATTCAGAAAAAGTTGTTATGCCGTGAAAATGAAAGAGAGGATGATTTGGTTGGTGGACGCGAACATCAATAAGATGCGTGCCTAGTTGAGAATGTGCGATTGACATAAGCCCACTCAACCCCAGGCCGACAATAGGACAACCAGAACTGAGAACAGGAAGACGGAGAGAGCGAGAACTGAGAACCGAGAACGTATTTTATTTTAATCATGCCTTTATATATACATAGAGTCAGACCACACAGTGAACCAATCAAGAATCTAACATTTGTACAGAACAAAGGGAAGAGTGGCAGTGAATGTTACAAGTTGTACACAATTAAGTAAGCATAGTTCATAGTAAATAAACAATACGCCAAGAGTAAATATACAAACGAGAGAACCGGGCAAGGGGAACATAACAGTCATAGAAATGAAATGTTAACACTGTTCACAGTTATAATAATTGAAATAATGTTCTAAAGCACAGTTCCCAAAGATAGTCAATCTTCATTAGGTGTCCGGCATATCAAAAGTATATTAAAGTGGTAAGTATTGAACATGATAATATTTTTATAGATTGGAATGGTTGGAACATTGATTACATACGCCTAACCATTGACTACCTCGCAGAGTAATGTTGATTGATACTAGAGTAAGGTAGAAAAATCATATGAATTTTTTAAACTAAAACATGGAATCAATCTATGAAGATACTAACTATGGTCTTGAATTTGCTACACACCTTTACATTACTCCACCCTCTTGTATTCTGTTTTAACGTTACCTCTGTAATCTCGTAGTGCTAATGTGGTATGGCAACTTGAACCTATGAGCGTATGTGCCCGGTTCCACGTTGTTGATGATGATGATGACACAAACTGTTGGTATACGTCGTGTTAGTATATTTTGGACCACTTAGTTGCGGTCTAAGTGATTATTACAATCAGTAGCTGAAAACTTTAGGTACAGGATCGGTCACGATAGCATAGGTACATTTTCTCCCGACCTTTAACTAAACTGTGAGCTTGAGACTATATTATTCTTTTCTTTCCACTAACTAATTCTCGTTCTCTATATCATATTCTATGTATCTACACATTGCCTTAACTACAATTTCTACTAATTTAATGTTCATCTCCCTGTCCTAATCGCGTGTAGCAACTTCGACTGATGCACATATGTATCAGAATCCATGTCGTATGTACACACAGTTTATATATGTATATATATTAGGAAGTGACGTAATCAACGAATCGCTTTTTGGGAGTTGACAGTAATCAACACTCACATTTGATAAAAAACCTAGCCCATAAATGCTATTGCTACACTGTGTAGATTTTGGAAGCACACAATTTAATATGGCTGTAGAACTTCCATTTCAAAGTGAATCACTTTACTTTATGCTTAAATTAATATAAACTGAGGCAAAATATGCAGTAATTTCATCGCTTTAAAAGTATAAGCAATAATAACAGAATTCTTTTCATGTAAGATCAGTACCAGGTGGAAAAATAGAGTATTGACTTTAAGAAATTAACGATAAATGATTATGGGAATGTAATAACTTAACAGAGAAGAGTTCTTTATTTCCTTAATATGACATATTCTGTGAGATTAATAGGTAATATTGATTGAGCTAAATGAATGGAAAATGCACCTAACTTCTAGAAAAATCGACTTTAACAATTAAGAAAACAGTTACTTAGGAACCTAGATTACCGTGCAGAGACGTTCACCAAAAGACATGTGATCGTTAAATCTGCGAATTGGTGGATGCTAGCCTAATACATCAGTCTCTTATGCCACATAAATACTCCATAAATTCTAGAGAATTTAGCGCTTTCGAAAAGCAGTGCAAGAGAAAAGTAGTGTAGAAATAGACCTTATGATCTAAATTAAGTCTTAAAGGAATAGATCCACTTATCTATATATTCCAGACCTTAAATAATATAATTAGTTATACTGTGCACTTTAGTATTCCTGCATAAGTTATTGCTAAACGTTCCTTACTTACACTAACCCTGTCCAGTCAGTTTACCCATAAACGGCTTGACACCAAAG
This sequence comes from Schistosoma mekongi, assembly GCA_034768735.1. NCBI lineage: Eukaryota > Metazoa > Platyhelminthes > Trematoda > Strigeidida > Schistosomatidae > Schistosoma > Schistosoma mekongi. The sequence goes on from CM068308.1 coordinate 2,729,586, forward strand.
GGCACTCAAAAGCTTTTATTCAGATTAATAAGTTTATGCCAAATCAAAAGACATTACTAAAAATACAATTCTATTTGAAGGGAATGTAGATTTTGAACTGACTTAAGCCAAGCAACATAGAATATCAGGGATCCCTGAACTGCTATCACGTCTCAATATAACACTTCAGCCAACAATATTTAGGCCACATGATAAGTGAGACACTTTTAGGCTAATTAGTTAGTTTTCACTAGTTGAATTTTATGGTTACAATCAATTTGTGACATTGTATCATAGTAATCTATGGTTGTCTATCCAAAACCAGTTGATGATCTTAAAATTAAGCAATTCGACAGGACTGCGATATAAACAGTTTTTCAGAAACAAAACAAGCAATTTGAAATCGTTTTTATTTTTGAGTAAAGATGAAAGTGAAAACATTATTAGTATTTCATTCACTTAGTTATTTCTTCACAAGTTTAATTTTGTTTCAAAAATGCATAAAAACAACACGTCATCTTAAAGCTAAACACTGTCTGCTGGACAATGAATTAGTTGGTTCGTACAAAAGAATAGAAGAGAGATGTGCGGTGTGTGTTCGCCTATGAGGTAAACAATGATTAACCTACAGAACAATCTTTTTAACTATAGTCACAATTCGGTTTCCTTCTAATTTATAAATACAGTATCAGAATATAGATAATTTTTATTTGTTTTAACAAGATGGAGTTTTAGTTGAACATAAACAGTAAATTCATTTTCATGAAGAAAGCTATTTCATAATAACAATTAAATTCACTTCACTACAAGTGTGACATTTAAGCATTTAGTCTTAGGCAATTATACTGAACATGTACAAAGTAAGGGTAGCAAAAGTGAATTATTGAAAATAGTTTTCGACCATATCACGTGATAAACAAATTACATTTACACGAGAAACATCTTTTAAAACTCAGATGAAAGTTTTGTTTGATATTTTAGAACTTGATATTCATTGGTAAAATCACTTAAAGGATATTGCATCTGTGAATTTAGAGGCATGAATCTTTAGTTTAAAACCATTTCGACTGAAAATAATTGAAAGGTGATATTTGCAGGTAGATAATACGTCTGAAGAAGTCGGTACTTCTGACTACGAAACTCAAACGACTAAAAAATCAAGGCAGCAGAAAATCACCATACAATTGAAGAGCCCGGATAAAACGAAAAATGGACAAACCAATCGGCGCTTGAACTACAGATTTGGTAAATGTGATTCAGTTAAGGAAAACAACTGGGTACGAGGTCAGCACGCTCATGTGTGTAAACATGACTAACGAACAACGTCTTAAGTAATTAAGCACACTGTGAAAACCAGCTTCTCGACAAGACTACTATATCTTTAAATAAAGTACAGAAATTGTAAGTTTGTATTTTGATACCATACAACCATGCAATTAAGCCATGCTCAAAAACATTAGCAAGAAACATCGGGAAGAATAGAAAATCTTATAGCCTTAAAAAAGCTAGCGTAGAAATAATAAATAAAAATGCGCATATTACAGAACAAATTTAAAATGTTCATAGAATTTGTTAACATTACATCTCTATCAAGGCATGTGATGGAAATAAAATAACTTACACATCTTTAAGCAGTTTTCACCCCTCCTCTAATTATAAAGAAGTCACAAAATAGCAGTAATTGCATTCCATCTAAAACTTTTGCTACCATGTTATTTTTGTCAAAAAACAGATACAAATAACATTTACAATTTATAAGGAATAGTTGGTGTACTAGGAAATAACTATAGTTACTGATTCAGTGAGTTCTGTAGATAGTAAACATCCTGTGCAAATTGACGTCTACTAGTGAGGAAACGTCTTTTATCGGTGGAGCAACCTCTTAGGCGAAAAAAACAGATGTCTTTGATCAACAAGGTATGACACAGGAATGATAAATTTGGGTAACAGATTTTGATAAAGTTCTGGTTCTTATTGTATATGATATCAAAGCATAAACGCGATTTCACTTCAGTTAACAGCAGTACTCAAAATTTTAGTGCACGTACCAGGAAAAAATTTACGATTTGTAAATCGAAGAATGGCATTTTTACTCTAGTTTTATATGTTTCTAACTACTACATAGATAAGAGCATGATGTATTTTAAAATCATATATATTTTGCATAGTTTCATCCCAACGAAAATGAACTCAACTAATCAAACGCAATGGTAACATTGTACATTGAATAAAAATGAATCCAACTCTTAACAATAAATGTGGAACACTGCAATTACGTGTACATAATACAAGTTTGCAAGTACACGATCGAAATAAAAAATATTCAACTAATTAGAGAACATAACGATGTGCGTCTGAAACACTACAATAAATACTGACAAGCAGATTTGTACCGAAAATAATGCATGTTGGGTTACTGATGGCTTGGTAATTAGCTTACAAATTTAAGTTAAACGTAGGCTGACAAATAACAGTGATCTATAGATATTCACACATAAAAAATGTGGGGACTTTTTGCACTAAATTAAACTCCTGAAAAGATTCACAAGTCACTTTTATGGACGAATTTATGAAATAGCATGAACTATTAACCTCAGAACCCATAATATAGGCTAGTATTAATGTATAAAAAATTGAACCATAAATTAAAAACAAGATTTGATGATCTAAATTGAAAGGATTACGTTGGCGTAATAACATTATTGAAAGAGATATTGTTTCAAAACAGGATATGAATGTAAATTGTAAACATTTGAGTTCAATCCATTTACACAAAGTGGAAACAGTCAGTTATAAATGACAAAACTTACTTATACTCACAACAAAAATATAAAAATTAAGTGCCAACGAAAATGCTGATGATAACGTGTCGCCGAGATACATTATTTATATTCCTTTGAATACTCATGACACAAGTAACATGTGTTGTTTAGCCGCTCTGTAATTGACCTACAGGTCTGCAATTTGTTAAGGATTTGAACAAATTAGCTGTTTCCTCGATGCAAAATCAATCTGATGTTAATCAGAGGTCTACCTTTCCCGAGTTTGTTTTCAGGAACTTAATGCGATGTACTACGGGTCAGAAGTTTCATGTGTTTGCAGCTATGGAACTAATTATGACATACTTCTCATACAAATAATATTAAAACATTAGGGATCATAAAATTTTGATTTTTAATAGCCTTTGTCGTTTTGATTGGTTGCCAAGTGGATTTGTATACGGACTTATTAGTTGTCTGTAGAGACATATAACAGCAAATAAGACACTAACAAACGTAACGTTTACATTGTTGCTGACTGATATAGAGCTTGTGTATGCTCTAACCTGATAAATGTATAACTGTTGCCAACCTAAAAGAGCTTTTACTTGTTTATAGACAGTTAGATTTCAAGAAGGTAGGCTGTGAGTGACTATTTGTGAGAAATATACCCTAACTTTGGTACCAAGTTAATTGACGGCATTCATACAGATGCTAGTATAGAATGCTAAGACCGTGATTTAGTAACGGGCTATTAGTATTCTTACCTCCATCATTTGCTGAAGTATTTCAATTGTTATTTGCCTCCAAGACTTCTCTCATGCTCTCCACAAAGATTTATCTAGGTAGGCGAGAAAAATACAAATGTAACCTAGATAAGATGGATTCATTATACTTTACTTGGTCCTTCCCAACTAACTAGAGGTTGTATTAAGGGAAACCAAGATTATACGGAGGTTTAAAAATGCCCAGGAAAAAAGTTTGCATCGAAAATGCTGATGATAATTGACACCAGGACAATGTGGCTGTAAAATTAGCTACGCTTTGTTGTTACGACTAAGAAACTATTGGAGTTCCATAATACTACTGAGATTCTTCATTCCATCAGATAATTTCCTGATAAATTAACAGCTTTAACGACTATCTCCAAAACTCAGGTGGAATAAGAACACGTTGTCACTGAACAAACGTTTAGTTCATTACTATTTATAAGAATACGCTAGGTTCCTGAACTGTATGGACTCCCGGCAAATATATAAACACCCCGCTTAGTTGGCTCGCAAAGCGACGTCTGCAAATATGGAAACGTCATTGATCCAAACAGCAATTTGGCTTCATGAAATAAAGAAATATAGCTAAGCAGATATAGCTAAGAGTGACATGTCCAGAAGAAGACATGTGATTTTCTAATATTGTGTGTGAGACATACGACATTGATCAGGCTTTATGTATATATATATTTTGTGTATTATTGGTTATAAGATATATTCGTGTGAGTAACAAGTGGCCTTCTTGATAATTGGTCGGATCTTTTGCCTGTGCAATAGCTTAAGGCAAGGCTGGGTGTTAGCAATGGGCAATAGCTCGGCAGCTAACAGAATCGATAATATCGGCCACCCGTGCTTCAGACAAAACAAAGAAATGGTATGGATGGTTTTGTATGCTCACTATAGGTCGAGGAATAATAAACAGAAACTGGAACACTGGAATCAAAAGTTAATGAAAAAAAAAACAACAGAATGCGTAAAGCCGCATTAGTTAATAAGCAAGTTATCGTGGTCGGACAAAAGAGTGATAAAATGATGTGAATGAATTTTAAGATATACAAATATGTTTCAGGATGTAATGAATGAAGTTCATGCTGCCAGTTTACCTATGAACTGATACTTCAGGTTCCTGACGTTTAATTGACACGACTTTAGAAAATAGTGAGGAATTCGATCTCAAATGCCTACTAGTAACCATGAGTCAATTCAAAGGCCAGTTTGACATCCCATGTTCGAAAGATGCCTAGATATCACACTATCCACAGCTCTCTGTCATTTTGGCCAAGGTCATTATTTAGTACTTAATCTGATTGTTATCTCCATCAAGTCTCAATCCCATGTTGCTTATATATAAACATCTATATATTTTGATTAGTAATCTTGTTTATTTCAGTTATCGTAGGAACTTATATATGTCAAACATGTGCAGTCTTCAGTAGTAAGGTTAGTAGGTCTGGTTACCTGTATTAATCCTTGTGGTAGTTTTTCCAGTGTAGATGCACTCTCTTCTTGAAACAGTTCAACGACGGATCTGATGCCACTTGTTCAAGTAGTGCGTTCTAGTCGTTGACGGCTCTATGTAAGAAACGGATTCCCACTCTGAGGTTATTCGATTTCGACTTTCAAACCTTTGTGAGGTGGCCTCTGAAATGATGTACCCTATAAGAAGCAAAATCATAAGGCATATTAACATCTAAATCCTTATTTAAGATACGGAGTGCCAATGTAAGGCTACCTCATGTTCTACGATAGAATAACGAGGAAAATGCAAGAGTTGCATTCGCCTATCGTAAGGGAGGTTTGAAAGACGTCTTACTAGCTTATTATCTACTCGTTGGACCCATTCAAGTGACTTGACATCCATAATAAGATAGAAACTTGCTGTTAGGATACAGTATTTAAGATGAGGCCTCAAGTATACGGGGTATAAAATCCGCAACATATCTTCATCAAAACGTTTGGATGCTCAGTGGGGTGACTATAACCCTCTAAACTCTTTAGCTGCTGCTGCGTTGCAGTATGTAGTGGCTTTCCAGTTACGATTCATATTAACTCCTAAATCATTAAATTCTCATACTTGTAGATGTAGTGCATTATTCATGTGTATTGGTAACCGTTACGGAGGCCGGTGTGTGTTAGCATAATTACCTCAATCAATTTCCAACCCTTAACTTTATGACCATCAAACCAATTCGTTTAAGTCAGATTGGAGATCAAGCTGGCCAGTATAGGTGCATACTATTGTCCAAATGTTCACGTCATCAGCAAATAAAGGTGTCGGTGATTTCAGCTGACGTGGTACCTTGCGAGTCCCGGCTTCGTACAGGCTTCCATTTAGTGAGTGATCCGTTAACTCGAATTATGTCTCCGCCCGCATAGAAAATTCTGTGTCCAACCCAGAATTGGCCTTATTATCCCAAATTTTAATAATTTCTGTATAAAGCCGATATGAGACTTTATCAAATACCCTATTGAAGTCAGTGAATATTACATCCACAGATAGTCCTTTGATCAATAGCTTCTGCCAAGTCGTCTTCACATCTAACAAGTTTGGAGGACATAACAGAATTGACATAATGTTCGGAGCCTCCATAATCCGTTCAGTCGTGATGAATTAGCCTTACCGATATGATAGGAAGCATTGGGATATGCCACTTTTAAGGACATCAAGCAAGTTATTTAGATATTCAACTCTGCCCGACCGTAGCTGCTATTTTGACGTGGTGGTCGGGCTTGCCTATCGTCATGACCCAGCGCACGTTCCTCTAGGTCGTACCATGCTAAGCAGGTCGGCTGGAGAGCGATAAGACCAAAGGCATCAACCTAAGTTCTAAGGGCGAAGTCGTACTGCTGACTGAAACAGGGTGTGACAGCAGTAAGGTGTTTACCTCGGGTCACCAGCATCTGAAGCGGTGCTGCCTTCTCACAATGGAAGGAAGGGGTTAGAAAAGGTCGACCCTAAGATTGTCACACCTCACCTTACTCCACGGATTTCCGTCTCCGGTAGTAAGGCCTTCTAAAAACGGAGCTAACACTTCGAAAACTTCTCATAACAAGGTCGTGAGTGATTGGCCTCAAGCAGTTGCTCCTTGGGCTCTGCGATCGCGCTCCCGAGTCACTTTGACCAATACTAATCCAGTTTCCTTTTCAAATATCTCAAGAAGTAATATCCTTCATGGTGTGGGCAACCAGGATGTGACAACGGCCCTCATGTCTCTAACAGCACACGAGATCATCTTGTTCGAGGTCAAATCCCTTCATCAACTCTTTATAACTTCCTTATTCTCGCGAATAATCCATCTAGCCTAACTTTATCACCTCACGCTTCTAATGCTAATGGTTTGAGTTTACGAAACGTTATTCCTGGTCTGTTGAAATATCGCACTAAACTATATATAGGAGCACTTAATGTTCGAACTTTATATCAAATTAGACGACAACACTACTTAGCTATGACCCTAGATTCTCGCTCATTCGACGTCTGCTGCGTCTCTGAAACGCGTATACAAATTCCAAGTTCAGTTGTTTACTAGACCTCGCTTTGTTAAAATAAACGACCGGCCCAGTTAACCCTCGTAGACTAAATCCCCATAAACAGATGCTTATGTGCTGTCCGTCCAAACGGGACAGTAAGAACTCGGAAAGACAGACACACACGCCGTTGCCTCTTTGTTATCTCTGCCTACGCTCCCACTGATTGCAGCTCAGATGAAGTAAAAGATGAATTTTACAGAAAGCTTTCAGACCTCCTTCGAAAATCTAAGCACACTGATGTAGTGATAGTGGCTGGTGATTTTAATGCCTAAGTAGGTAGATTAAGCGAAACAGAAAGGCGCCTAGGTTGATCCTACAGCGTCGAGGCTCAACGAACAGATAATGGCGACCGTCTGTTACAAATGTGTTCAGGTGACTGTCTATTTCTCGAAAGCACTAACTTAAAACGTAAGGAAAGACATCAGTTGACATAGCGACCTCAAAATTCAACTCAACGCTGGACTCAAATAGACCACATTGCTATCAGCCACCGCTTAAAGTCACACTGTGCTTTAGTATGAGCGCGTATTAGTCTGCGTCTCACTAGATGTAAAAGATCCACGGCAAGTATCCTCCTCAGAGTTCAACTTAATGACGAAAAAGTCAATAATACATTACAGAAACAACTAGAAAACCAATTATTAATAATATCAACTCGTAAACTAAACCGAAAAGTTAAGAAAACTCAGTGGATTTCAGCTGCATTTACTGAACTGATTGATGTTTGGCAATACATCCCATCTGGTTCTGAATACGATGAGGAGCGAAGGCAACTTAAACACAAGCTGGTTGGAAGCTTACGCAGTGATCGTGAGCAGTGGTGGGTGGCGAAAGCTAAGGAGATGGAAAAGGCAGCAGCGATAGATAACCATAGACAACTGTTTAGACTTATCAAGGAAACGGGTATCAAAAATCCGTCTGTAAGTGAAAATATCTCAGAAAAATATGAAAGCATTAATCACTGTCAATCCAGAATGTTGGAACGATTGGCGGAACACTTTAGGAAACAGTTCGACCGGCCCTCGGCCTCAGCCCAGTTGGTCCCACAAGTCTTAGTGAGGTTGAGAAGGCTATAGGAAATCTAAAGCGAGTGAGAGCAGCAGGACCTAACGGGCTAACCCCTGAGACATTTAAGAGTGATGGTCCATTTTCAGCAACGAGATTAACCAGGATCTTGGCCAGAATTAGGAAAGTGGATGCAATACCACTTGACTGGTCTTGAACACTAATCGTCGCCTTCAATTAGAAAGGACAGAAGTCCTCTTGTAACAGTTACCGAGGAATCAACTTAACGAATGTAGTGTCTAAAATATTAACTTCAATAATACTTCGACATCTAACGAAAGCTCGTGGAGAGAAAACACGAAAAAACCAAGGTTGTTTCACACCTGGGCGTTGTTAAATAGACTAAATATTCACACTTCGGCAGGTTCAGGTACACTTTTAGATGCCCAACAATAGCTGTTATCCTTGATCTTAAAGCGGCGTTTGACTCTATCGATCGTAAGGTTATGTGGCAATGTCTGTCATTGAAAGGTGTGCCAGAGAAGTAAATTAACTATACCCTTCCTCCCTACCCGAACACCACATGTCGAGTGAGAGCTTATGGCGGATTGTCGTCGGAACTGATTACCTCAAGTGGTGTTCGTCAACGTTGTCCGCTTTCCCCATTTTTATTTAATTTTATCATTGACATACTTTTAGAGTTAACATTGTCATCGTCTGATTTCTCCGTGGTTGATCTCCTTCCAGGAGATAAACTTACTAACTTAGAATATGTAGATAATATAGTTTTCTTAGGTGTAGAAGCTGATAGGATGTAGAATCTCTTGACTACCTTAAATATGAATGTAAGGATATTTGGGATGCGATTCACCCCATCCAAATGCAAAATGTTACTTCAGGATTGGCTTGATTCGGTACCGAAGTTAGTGATAGGGAGAGAAGCAGTTGAGTGTGTTAACCACCTCACCCATCTTGAGAGACTTATCGGCCCTTAAATCCCGGCTCGTGTACATAAGGCTTGATTGACCATTGAGAATTTGCGTCACTTGTGGCGTAGGCGAGACATCCGACTACTGACCAAAGGACGCGTTTACTGCGCAGTAGTTCGATCCGTTTTAATTTATGGATGTGAAACATGACCATTAAGGATAGAGGATATTCATATTTTCCTAGTATTCGATTGTAGATACCTTCGAAGCATTCCTCGTGTTTGCTGGGACCACAGGGGAGGAGTAAAGTACTAAGTACATATGATACATCTATTGATGAAGTAGTAAATCTTTATCAGTTAAGGTGGTTAGGACATGTGTTACGTATGTTTTACCACCGCCTACCTCGACGAACAATGCTGTCTGGTGTGGGAGTCGGCTGGAAGAAAGGTAGGGGCGGCCAAACCAAGACATGGCACCAGTCCATAAAGTCATTGACATTTGGGTTGAGCCATGTTAATAGGTGCAGACTACCTGGTTGGGGTCCACGTGATAATCGTCATAAATGGTTAGAGACTTTGGGTGGTATGGCTCAAAATGGTTGGCAATGGCACAGGTGCATCCACTCCTCGTCTTCCTCGAAATTCTAAGTTTCTGAACTTATCATGATTTTCTTCTTACTGAATCATATTTTCTTAAATCTTATCACCGATCTCTATTCCCTTCCATTAATACTAACTCTGTTACTACCTCCCCTACTCTGGGATTTGATCCGACAATTTAAATTGTATCTGCTAATTTGGGTATGGCAACTTGAACTGATGCACGTATGTACCAAGTTAAACGTTGTAACCGACTGGCTGACTCATAACTACTGGTCATGCTGTATGAACTAGACCAATGTGGCAATCAAGAGCATGATTAAACTAACCCCTTTGTTAAAAATGCTTAGTTCTTTCTTGCAATTGCCCTTGAGTTAGTCATGGTATTTTATTTTATTCTGTTTTAATCACATACTACTCATTTACAACAAGAGTTATGAAGAAACCGTTTTGGGTTTCATCAGATGAGTATAATAATCCAATAAATCAAATTGGCGAAGTAATATTAGGAGTAAAACGGCAAAGTGATGTAGAGCATGTAAATAAAAATACATACATAACACTATGGAAAGAGATTATAAATAAAATTCCAAAGAGTTCAATACGTAGTTGTAATTTACATTTTATGTGAATAGGTTTGTTAGCTAACTAACAAACCCAATATAATTAAAAGGTCAACTTGTCATCAAAATTGTGAATTGGTTTATAAGTGATGACATAAGATGGATAATAATAATAATGATAAAAAGATTAGAACAGAATGGAAATATGCACTATTGGCTATATAAAATACATAGAGAATTATAGTAATGAACAGGTCAAACTATGCAACTTACAGTGTAATGAAACTGTGAGTTTTCACACAGGTGGTATTAGAGGGGTAAAATTTCTGAACAAAGAAGTGTGTGTACATGATTAAGTATGTGATTTTTAAAGCTAATGAGTAAATACAGTATAAATTCAGTATGAATACGTATATTAGACAGCTAATAGACCCAATATAATCAAAAGGTCAAATTGTGGTGAAAATTGTGAATTGGTGTATTAGTGATGACGGAAGATTGATAAAAAAGTTATCAGTGCAATAAAATTATGAATTTTTGCATAAGTGAATAAAGAGGTGTGTGCGTATGTGGGTTGAAACAGTATGAAACTATGTATTATTATCTAGGAATCCATAGACATATGGTGTATTGTGAACGCATTTGATATATTTTAAAACTTTTTATACAGAACTGGAACCTTGTTTGTATGCGTCATTATTTATTTCAGGGTAGTCGAGGTGGTTACATAAACCTTCACCTAACAGGTGTTCGTAAAGTAGTGTTTTGAACGCGTTAACAAACTGCTGAGGCGAATATGCTTCTGAAGTTTATTCCATAGTGTCGCATATCTCATTGTGATAAAGGTCTGGCGAAGCTGTGTGTGACATCACTGGATAATAATAGTATTTTCCTTATTGTGTAGGTTGTGTGAGGAGATGTAGGAGGTCGGCAGTGATGTCGAAGAGTAAGTGGCACTACTAATAAGGCAATACATGAGAGTGAGATTTAATTTCAAGCATCGGAACCAAAGGGGTTCTAACTTCAGTTTATCTCATCGTTGCCGATAAGCTTGTGTGCCACAGCCGCCTATTAGGCTCTTAGTGAATTCGCTTTGAATTCTCTCAATTTTCATCAAACCTATGCGACTACTGTTGCTGTAGAGTAGACAACCATATTCTAATATTTGACGGATCCGCTTCTTGTATAATAATATTTTTCATTTTAAATTGAGAAAATTTTTTCTTATAAATCCAGTTAGCTTCTTCGCCATGGTCCAATTACACTAGCTTGTACAACTCCGTTGACTACATTTGCTAGCCTTGAGTAGCAGGAACTGAACCTTACGATTTGGAAGATCCCTTTTAGGAATGATTTAAACCATTGTAGCAGTGGGTTTCGTATGCTATAAAAGTGTAATCTTGAGAGGAAGAATTTGTGAGGGACACAGTCAAATGCTTTACTGAAGTCAAAATAAAGTACGATAATTGAAAAACCTCTGTCTCTTCTAAGTGTTATATAATCGAGAAATTCTATGTATGATGTAGCACAAGAGCGTTTAGCTATGAACCCATGTTGAGATGGATTGATCAGGTTTTCTGAAAGTAAGAATGATGACAGTTGTTTATGAATGACTTTCTCCATGATTCTGGACGGCACGGATGTCATGTTAATTGGCCTGTAGTTCTCTATAGCGTTGTGTGATCCACTTTTGAATCACTGGGTTATGAACGATGTTTACCATATGGTTGGATAATGTCGATTGTCCATAGATAGAGTAAATAGTTGCAGGCAGAGGAGTGGTAATTCTCATCCACCATATTCCATGAGGGATACTGGAATGCCATCAGGCCCATTGTCATTAGATTTATTTCCGTGCTGCTATGGCTCCCTTGATATTTGTGCTGGTAAATTAAACTGTAGAGAGACGCTTAGATGCCATCATGGTTAAGGGTTTCTCAGTGTTTCCGATTTCTGTGGAACAGTATGTGGCGAAGTAGTTACTAAATCGTAAGTCTAGATATGTTGAAACAGTTAAAACGAAATCTTCTAAAAATAAATACTGTCGACATTAAGAGTTTAGTAGCTTTCTGTCGTTTTTCAGGTTTGTCAGTTGTTTTTTTATTGAACATAACCTCCATCGACAATTATTTATACAAATTACGAAAGATAGTGTCTGACTATTAAATGTAACAGTGATAGACAACTCTATTACGAACTAATCTTATCGTCTGTTTGTGAATGTATTCAGTAAGGACGTTTGATTCAATTATAAATAACTGGCTTCTTAAATGCGAATGGGAATAGAGAAGTTTGAGCAAATGAATTTGTTTACCGTTACTTCAATTATAGTGTTCATGGATGAATGACAATCGGTTAACAGTAAGGTCTTCGTTGACAACGATGGGCATTAACAAGCCTCCATGGCACCCTGATATACAAATAAGTAGCAACTCAAGTGCTTATATATGAAAAGAGAATAGAACTAATTTTCTGGAACGAAATGCTAGTTTATGTGAATGGCGTTTTCTACTGAGAAACAGTGGTAACTCCAGTCGATTATTGAAAGTACATGAGAATGAACTTGACATCACCAACGTGTCATATTAAATTCGCTAAACGTATCATCCCCTTAAAATAAGTGTGTAAGGGAGAAGAATGAGGAACCTAAGTTTCATATAGGTAGTTATCCCTCTATGGAAATCATTATCATTTAAAGGTATTTAAAGAGTATAGGCCTTGTCTACGATTCATTTGAAATTCGTCCTTCATGATATGAATTGATCTCTAAGTAGTAGTATTCTTCCTACTCAAATGGAGTTGAAGTCAGAAAGCTTCATGCATCCACCATATACACTTAAGAGCGATTATGTGAAGCAATATACACCACAACTATTCAGTAGAATTCTCAGATAGTGATTGACCGACATACCAAACATAAAATTGTTTAGCCAAAGTTCCAAGCGACTTAAGAGATTAGTGTGTAAGATAAAATGCCAACAGAAGTCTGTAGTGGCACTATTGATATGGAACTGGAGTACCCATATTTAGTACATTTCCAACACTCGTTACTTATTTAAACATGTACAAACTACTGTCCGTTCCTCCCATATTTATGTCATATTTCTTCATTATACCAATTAATATAAAGAAGAAAGGTGGTGAATCTACCACCATAAACCGCTTATTTTTATAAATTTTGAAAGTAGTATTTCAAAACGAATTGTCCCTTTGATAAATTTTGATCATACAATGGGATGCCGAAGTTTATCAGAGCTCTAGCGAGGTGCCTATTGAGAAATATACTGGGTCTGAGAGGCAAGATGACGGAACTCCGAAATACGCACACACACCTAAAACCATCGATAGTTGTACTCACTAAGATGTGGCTATCCCCTAATGCTGAAGTGAAAGTCCAGGGCATGGCTCTGATAAAGATAGACGAAGGACACAAAGTAAGAGGTGAAGTCGCAGTATACGTAAGTAGACTGTTGAAAACAGTGCCAGCCAACGACACTGCGTTGACGAGCCTATCAGAACCTACTTACTGGTGCCTTAGTATTTCCAGTCATAGATACCTAATTGGTGAAGTCTACTGCCCTTCGACAAGTGATCGCGGGCACATTGTGAGTCATCTGATGTCACATGATGTACTACCGCACTTCAGAATGTACTCAACCGGACTATTAGCTATGTGGGTAATAAATAACTGGTATCTCTAAGGGACGAGACCAAAGTTTGAGTTCCGTCGACAAACTGGGGACTAACAAAAACCCTCAAGTTGATGTCACAAGAGCATACGCAAAGTAGCTTTGAGTCAGTAAGCAGCTGTTCCTCACAATATTTGAAGCGTACATGATACCGTATTTAGAAAACAATAACATTTTCAGCTCCCACACCTCCAAAATGGACATTGATCATCTAAAGGATGTACAGAGAAAAGCAGTATACTGTGTAACCGGACTCAGGGACTAACAGTATACCGATGGGCGATGATAGCTTGGGCTGTTCACCCTGAGCTAGAGACAGTTAAAATAAGACCTAATTACTGTATGAGACATACTAAGCACTCTTGGACACCCAAATAAAGGAATACTGGCTGCTCTACATGCTAACATATTCAGGAAAAACCCACAATCTATTGCCCACTAGAGAGCACTAATACGAGAGGGCGAATTTCTTGCCACCTGGAACGCACTGCACAATGTAGTAACTGGGCTCTGCAGTTCGGCATGTGGCAAACAAAAGCTTGAAGACTATGCGCAACAGTACAGCATATGTAAAGCCTCCTGGAACAGGGGTTAAAACTTACCACTAGTTCACACTACATCTATGAATTCTACGTTAAACTTTGGGTCTTACTCAAGGACTAGACTTCCTAGTTCACAACAAAGGGATGGAAACTAGTTCGTAAACCTAAAATTGCAGAAAAACAAAGAAAAAAAGGAAAGAAGGGTATCAAAGAGACCAATTTAAAAATGAATAAAAAGTAAAAGAAACCAACTGAAACTGTCAGGACCAGGCCGGTTGTGTAGCCAACCTATCTGCAGAAAAAATCCTAAGACCCTGAACCAAAATCGTAACATTCCAGTTGCGAGAGCGCAGAAATAAATCGGTTAAAATAGCTTGTCGTGCGAAATTGGACATTAGATTTTGGGAGGGGAATGTTCAGTATGAAGGTCACAAAAGAGGGTGAATGCCCTGTTTCTTCATAACGCTTAGTGAATTGTTCCTGAATAGATTTTTATAACCGCCTTGGTTATCCATTCATAACCAGTAAACCATAATGGCAGAAGTTGTGGAACGAAATTTAGAAGATTCTGTCGGCGAAATCCTATATATTCGGAAAGCGAAATTGTTTAACATGTCTGAAATTAAGTAAGTCGTATGTACCAGCTGGCACATTCACACTTCGTAAGAGGTGCACTTAGTAGCATATACTCCCGATTACATTTTGTATTGTAGTTCCATATGTAGTCAGGTTAATGTACCTGGGGTAGACATGACGTATACGGCCGAACTTCGGTGACTATTAAATGACTTTGGAAGCCTTAACTAGGGTAAATCACTCACAACCTTCTAAGTCAGAATTAACGGTTTTTCCCAAGATTATAGTGGTTTATTAAAGAATTTCAAGCCAAGATTCATTGTGATATGCCGCTCCGATGGTAATCTTTGGTTAAAGATGAAATATGAAATATGTCCAAAAATATCAAGCCCTGACAATAATCTGAAATGTAATGAGAAATCAGCATTTTCTAATAAATTGTTTAATATTGAAATGAAATCTGTGCAGGGTGTATTTTTATTTCATCAAAAAGCTTTCTAAAGTTATCATATTCGTTCGACTTAATTTCACGATACATTTCATGTAAGTATTCGTCTAAAGTACGGTTGTGTATGATACCTTACTCTACTCCACGCTATTTCATTATTTTTCGTATGAACTCCAGCTAGTGAATCAATGAAGTATTTCTTGTGTACTATAATCATGTGTACGTAGATCATATTTGAAAGTGATTCTTAAGGTTCCCGATTGTCACTGTATTATTGTTCTAGGTAGGATGTACTTTTCTATTAGTCTTGGCAGGGTGACAAATACGAGAATCTGCCTCAATTCTAATTTGGAATGAGTAAAAAGGGAATCCGATCTGATGGACTTCTTACATTAACATTCAGGACACCGAAAAATATCAGTCTCGAGTTACTTGAGTCTTAAAAAAAATTTCATTTCTTTTCTACATTCACAGTTGAATGCTTTTCTTAAAAGTCCCATAGTTTGCAAACGAATTACAAGCTTATTACCATTACTTAGATTTAGAAAACTTTCTACCGTCGACATGATGTTTTCAGGTGGCTGTTGTAACCTTAAAACGTCCCGGTTGTCCCTTATTGGTTAGGTCGTAGAAGTTATGTCAGCTGCACCTGGCTCTAAATGTCAAACATGCTATGTACGCATTTTATGCTAACAAATAGTCTGGGATATATATATATATATATATATATATATATATATATATATATATATATATATATATATATATAGGAGTAGCACAGGTTCTTGTGTATAAAGTACACATTCCTTGAAATTAGAGGTGGAATATGCCTTTAATAAAAAAATATGATCACATTAACTCTGTTTTTAATCTACAGACAGCTGGCTACTTACAATGGAACTTCCACTTTCTCTATGTTGAGCATTCTTACAAGGTTAGCAGAAAGTTACTTCTACATTTTTAAATGTGACATGAAAACAGTCGGTCGGTTTGCGTACTTATTTATAGGTTTTTGGGGATGTGACAATTAACAATGTCAAATTGAAACTGTATGCTTAAAATAATCGAGTACATGCGACTTTAAACATTTGTGACTCTAATCTAGTTATTAAAATGGCTAAAATGTTAATTTAGTCAGTTAAAGTAATATTAACTTCAGGTATCATATACCTGAACATATTATAGGCGACTGGAATTATCAAATGCTTCCACATGATTTGTCCGATATGTTTAGCAACTGACAGACTCAAAAAACGGAGGGGTAGTTCACTTAGTACTATGACATCAAGAATAATTTCACTTACTAATTTTGACTTCTATGGTTTGTCATAGATAACGTACATGGTTTAGATGTCTGGCCACTTAATTACTTGTAATCGTGGACAAAAAAACGAGTTGACCATCATAAAGTGACTGTTTCTAGGCTATTGAGTAACACAAGTTATTTCTAAGTCACCATATAGAAACATTCTACCTTAAGATGCATCGCTTTACGATTATATTGTCTCATGTTAATCTTTCCACATGATGGGTTCCGTAAAAATTAATCAGTGTGCAGCACATCATTTCCACTTAATGGATTATGTGAAAAGTTACTTTATACCTTGAATGAACTGGACCTTATATATATGGTCAAATGCTTAGTCGTGCCAGAGATTGTGGCGAACTGTCATCTGAACTTGTAACCTCAAATGGTGTCTGTCAAGGCTGCCCACTGTCTCCGTTCTTATTTAATTTCATAGTCGGTTTACTGTTGGAAATTACGCTCCCATCGTCTGACCTTTCAGGAATTAATCTCCTACTAGTAGATCCACTTATTGACTTAGAATATGCTGATGACATAGTTCTTTTTGGCAAAGACGCTGATAAGATGCAGAACCTTTTGACAGCAATAAGCACTAATGCAGCCATATCCGGAATGCGTTTCTTCCCCTCTAAATGTAAACTGTTGCTCCAGGACTGGTTCTCGTCAGAACTTGAGCTAAAGATAGAGTGAAGTAGTTGAACACTTCTACCACTTCACTTATCTTGGAGGTCTAATTAGCCCCAATCCATAGTTCTCTGACAAAGTCGCAGTACGAATTCGAAAAGCTCGTCTGGCTTTTGTCAACTTACATTACCTATAGCGTATGCAAGATATTCGTCTCTTAATAAAAGGAAGAGTGTACTGTGCAACAGTCCGTCCTGTCTCACTGTGTAGATGTTAAACATGGCCGTTTAGGGTCCTTGAGAATGTCGTAACCAGTGGATAGAAATGCTGGGTGACATGGCTCAGAATCGGTCACAATGGCGCAGATGTATTCACTTATTGCCCTCCCTTAAATCGTGAGCTTAAAATTATTTCATAACTTTCCACACTCCATCTCTTTCTCCCTGAACTATATTATATATATTCACACTTCCTTGTTTTTATTATTATTATCATTGGAGTAACTTCTACTAATGTGATGTTAATCTTGGTGTGCTTTAGAGGTATAGAAACTTGAACCGATGCACACATGTGCCAGGTTCTATGTTGATCCTACATACATGTATATAGTGAAAAAAATAATACATATTCATGACTTATATAAGTACGGTTGCGACATCTACTGCCAGTTACAATATTTGTTCAATTTATGCTAAAATAGTTCAAGCTTCATTACGTACGTCTCAAAATCATACATAGTATACAGGAACGGTTTGCATCAAGTTTTCCGAGTGCTCTACTAATAGGGTGCCGTCTTGTACACTAGTAATCAAATAGCAAACCAACATTCATGTTTGTCACGGTAGTGGTATCTAACTGACTCATATGATTAGTTGCCTGGAATATTCTGCATTTTAACAACATTTAGGAGAGGAAAGTTACATACACAGATTTTCGTCTAATCGTGATCCTTTTAAAATTTTCTTTATAATAACTAGTTGGTCCTTGTGTTACAAATCACTTTCTCCGTGTGTATTGTTCTAAGTTTTTCTCCTCTAACTGTTTTATACGGTTATGGGGGAGTGCTTGGGACCTATTAACTCAAATGAATGTTAGGTTGGATTTTCCTAAGTCAGTCTAACTTCGTCAATAATATTATAAGTTTTCGTTCTATTGTAAACATTGCCCTTCATCATATCATTTTTTTGATAAAAATAACTACCCGATGTATAAACGTTTAGAACTAATAACCAGATTACACATAAAGGATTTCTACATGTATCATCTGCCAGTTCAGCAAGTAGCAGTCATTATTATTATTATTGTTACTATTAGTGGTAGTTGCTGTAATAAATTGAAACCTTAATTGAATTAGTAAATATTTTTGAAATTTCTTATAAATTTCACGACATTATCTTCCACTGCATGAAAGTACGTCCCTCTTCACATTTTCATAGCGAGATCGTCCGTAAACGGAGACAACATGAATACAGTCTTCAGAAACGTAACAAACGGGTTTTAGATTATGATGCCTACATTAACACAGAAATGATAATAATGAAATTACTGCGGTTTCGCCGCCAGGTTGGGTTCATTTTTGCAATCTTATTTTTTAGATTACAAATGATAGCAGATACGTCGATAAGATCGAAAGATCAGTTATTAGTCGTCTTGTACGCCTACATCGGGTAGTTTTTTTGGATTAAGATGATATTTTGTCCTTTACAGCAACTATGTTACAGATTTCAGTCTCATATTGACCTCTGGATGCGGTTTATTTATTTTTGCAAAATTATTGGACGGCATTTATCTGTTTTGCGTATATGGAATAACGTATTGAAAATTCATGGGCGCACAGAACCAAGACTGTGGATTGCAGCTGCTGCATATCACTTACATCACGGTGTTAGATCAGAAGCTCGTGCCGACCTACGAAATTTTGCTAAACAAAAAGAAGAATTGATAAAAACTCGTAAGAGATTGCGAAACGAACATATGACTTTGGATCGTTACACATCAAAGGCAGAGAAACAAACGATCAACGAGATTATGGAAGAACTAAGTGAGTTGCTAAGTAACAGCATCTTAATTTTGCCTGGCTTCATTCTCCACTGAATCATGTTTTGGTAAGATTTAGTTACAGATTAAATTGCAAACTTAAGGCAATAGATTCTTGTTACCTCATATTGTTGACATTAGGAGTTCTGGTAATTCCACTGTCTAAATAACTGTGCGCAATAGTTGAAAATCTTGACCTGCTAGTTTATTAGTTAAACTTATGGTGTTTGTCGGGTATCATCTGTGTTTACTTATTGTTGCGATGTCCTATTTACCTGACAATATTACGCGCTAATCCCGCCTAGTATTTTGCGATTCGACAACACCGACTTTTTCTCAAATCAGAACAGGAATAGAGCAAGTAGCAAAATGTATTCGGAAATGGAACAACATCAAGCAAAAAAATCAAATAATTACAATACAGTTAATATAAATCGATATGAGAATATTCCAGAACCTCCTCGACTTCCTCGGCGCTGATTGGCTAAAAATGCACTAATCACAGTATGGATTCGTAAGCATGTTTTGACCATACTTTAATTAGAATTGTTTCGTGCTAACACCTCCCCCCTTTGAACAGATCTGTAGAATTTATTATTCGGATCAACTTGCATCTGTCTGTTCACCTTTGTGGAAGTAAGGAAGTAGTTTCCTTCTTTTTGTTCTCCGAAACTACTTCAGGCTGTCAAATCTCAAAGGTATCAAGTAAAATATTCAGTGGTATTCTATGATGGTTTTCCTATACACAAATAGAAGTTTTGCTTTCAATTGGTTTGCATATCTTATCCAAGTTAACGAACCTACTGATACTTCGTCAATACTTATTTTTAAGTAAATAGAGTGATCCATATTCGGTCAATGTACTTTTTACAGTCGAATTTATTAGCAAAACGTTTTGTTATATTGCCAATTTAGTGTCTTACACTCATTACCCTTTGATGTTTACATTTTTGACTACCTTGACATTTCATATTTTTAAAATTTTCAGAAGAAAACCAAATTTCTCTGGATAAAGCAGCCAAAGAAATGAATAAAGAACGATGTCTCACTTGGGATAGGGCCCATTTAAATGCAATTCGGCAAGCTCGACATCTACTAACGGAAGGAATTTCATTAAATCCAGAGTGTGATCTCTTACATTTGGAGCTGGCCAAGTTAGAGATTAATGCTTTGGATTTTTTTCGCACTCGCGTTCTTCCACGATATAAAAACTGTGATATCGATTCTGCAAATGCATCTTTGGACATCACCTTGAAAGGATCTAGTAAGAAAAAAAAACTAAAATCATTAGAAAAAAAGGCACTAGAAAACAAGGAATTCGTACGTTGTATTTTTTAATGAAGTCGTAATTTAAAATATAGCTATGACTTAATTGACCGACAAAGTAGTCTTTATTTATGTGCTTGGCTTTAAAACATAGGCATAAGTTTTCCTATGCCGATTACTAAGTCTGATAAGTTATTAAATCCTACATCGTCCGATTTCTTACACAAAATTTACCCTTTACTCTAACATTGGAAAGACCGACCAATTGCTTTGTATTAGTTTATGCTCATGAAATCTCATGAGCATTTGCACAAACTGTAAGTCCATAGTGACTTATAAATAATAAATCTCAATGGATATACATCTAAAGCATGATAGGAAGCAGAATAACACGTTTATTAATGCTTAGCTGTAATTTGTTGACAGCAAAACATCTACAGATAGGAAGTTAAATGGAAGCTTACAACTATGATAATAGAAAGGTATCATAAGCATACCGTTCAATAAATGCAAAAGAATTACAAAGTGGTTATCTGAATTTCAGTTTCTTTCCCGGGCTTTGCAGCATACCTGATGGTACAGTCCCTAGTGATTTTGGTAATATAAAGTTAAAACCTGAAACTTAATGGTGAGAAATTGTATATTTAATCACTGAGACAACGCTTCATATTTTCACCTAACCTTTAGAAATATTATTTAACAAGCATACAATATATAGAGCGTTTCAATATCAATTCATTTTAAAATCACAACATTATTATGATACATATTCAACAGTGCAGCCTAACCTCGTATCCCATTTTCCGTTAAACTGGCTTAACATTACCGTGTGAACTAAGCATAGTTTGTTTTATTAAATTAGGAGATATTTGTGAACAATTGGATTAACAGTTATTCTACTTCGTGTTTTGATACTAGCTGGAGAACTGTTAAAAACTAATTAGTTTTGGGCAAACATTTTTCTATGGTTCCACACTTTTCACTAGTGCTTGGTTATGACCATATGGTCTATAAGAGAGCATAATATCTTTGAATTTCTAAAGCAGAATATAATCACATACTGATTAGAGTGTGAAATGCAATCCATTAGATTAAGCCTGTTGTCTAATTTCTCTTTATGTTTTAATTATTCTCCTGATGATGTTAGTGCGACTTAAAGACAAGGCTTAATCCGACTTCTGTGTTAAGAATGTTTATTCATATAAACGTAGTTAGGTCGAATCTAATTAAGAAATTAGTACGTTCTTACAGTAACAAGTTTCCATTAACGTATGCAAAATATTTTACATACTAGTATATTTTCATAATCATTTATTACTTACTAATTTATCTTATAGCTTAACAAATAGTGCATCATGTATTTCTGTTTTACTATTTTGATGATTACTTAGATGAGTTTAATAACTGAAGATGTCGAGCTTATCGCCAATGGAGGAGCGGTGAATTTAGTAATAGATTCCCTTCTTTCTCGCTGGATTAACAATAGTAAAATGCTTGAATCACTTTATAAGATATTGTCATCTGTTCCACAAACAATTGACTCAAATTTGGTTGAGAAAGTAGCTAACTAGTAAGGTTTTTTTAAACGTTACACTTTTCCTAATTTACTTAAATATTGTTGTCTACCCTAAGTTTAATTAAAATACATCTTTCGAAGATACCTTTAATGATGAATAGGGGGGGGGCGGTATTTTCTTAGTCATGGTTGAACAAACTTGACCAACGCTTTAATGTAGATTAACCATACAACTATATCGCTATTTAATTCCAACGAAGACTGAAAGTGACACTCAAGAAGAAACTTTCAATAGTGAAACTTATGTAAATCTATACTGTGTGATGTTAATTAATGCATACAATGGAAGACATATATCTGTCATATGCTGTTAACTACAGTTGTCTATACCGAAAACCACGTGAATATAAAACAATTGGAGTCTAAGAATAAGAGTAAGGGTATTCACATACTGTTTTGAATATATTCTAAAGGATTTATGTTTCACAACTCGAAATAGCACTAATAATTTGATTTTATTCCACCTGCTAAACGCAGGTTTTTACTGGTTAGCGTTTTTTTAGCACATTTGCTGTTTTACGGGATGGGGTTGCTAGCCCCATGCCCAACCCTCCTCCTTTATCCGGGCTTGGGACCGGCAGCAACCCTAGGGGCTACAGGCGGAGAAATTCTGGAAGACGTTGAAACCTTTACATATTTGGGCAGCATCATCGACAAACACGGAGGGTCTGATTCGGATGTGAAGGCGCGGATTGGTAAGGCACGGGCAGCATTTTTACAGCTGAAAAACATCTGGAACTCAAACCAACTGTCAGTCAATATAAAAGTCAAAATTTTCAACACAAATGTGAAGACAGTCCTGTTGTATGGAGCTGAAACTTGGAGAACTACAAAAAGTATCCTACAGAAGTTACAAGTATTTATAAACAACTGTCTGCGTAGGATTCTTCGGATCTGTTGGCCAGATACCATCAACAACAACCTGTTGTGGCAGAGAACTAATCAACTTCCAGTTGAGGAAGAAATTAGGAAAAGACGCTGGAGATGGATTGGACACACACTGAGGAAACCATCAAATTGTGTCACAAGACAAGCACTGACTTGGAATCCTAAAGGCCACAGAAACAGAGGAAGGCCCAAGAACACATTGCGTCGGGAATTGGAAACAGACATGAAGAGAATGAACAGCACTTGGGAAGAGCTAGAACGGAAAGCCCAGGACAGAGTTGGCTGGAGAATGCTGGTGGGCGGTCTATGCTCCACTTGGAGTAACAGGCATTGATTGATTGATTGATTGCTAAACGCAGGACACCATATGGTTGGGTAGGCACAATCAATATAGACAACAAATAATAGTATTTTATCTTACCACACTTCACAAAGGCCACAGTAGTTAGTAGGTGGAGACTTAATATTTGTATTCAAAAGAGAAGTCAGCAGTTAACCTTCGACTATGTTGGTGACAGAACTGAGCAATATGAATGGCTTCTTTCTCTGTCTTTTTACTTATGATGTAGTATAATTCATTTAGTTGAACTTAGATAAGCAATTTGTTGTTGCTCGTTCTTGATAAAATTGAATTACGAAATTATCTCCCAAACTCTTAGAGAACTATCGTTTAAGTTGTACGTCTAAAACCTCCATCTAAAGTAATTTGTATCTTCCCATTAGTTTGTTATGGACTAGAATTGATCAATCGCTGTTGCCATATACAGATGCTGATCGAATTACCTCAACACAGTCACTATCCCCATACTTCTGAACTACCGCTGTATCTAGGCAATCCGCCTAGAATGCACATATGGTAACAGCGACTGGTCAACTTCAATCCATAACAAGTCAACTGGAAGATACAAACATCTTTACATTATATATATATATATATATATATATATATATATATATATATATATATATATATATATATATTCGTCGCACATGAGTGACTGATTGGTAGTGAACACGGTGGGGTTTGATGTGGTACAGACTGAGTTCGAGTTCTAGTGTGGACATCAATACTAAGATTCAAGTACATCTGTATCATGAAGACCTCCACATCTGAGGGGATGCACGGAGTTCAATGGACAAGTAGGATGCAACTGGATGATTTGGACTTCGCGGATAATCTAGCTCTTTTAGCCCATACACACGAACAAATGTAAACGAAGACAAACAACGTAACAGCAACCTCAGCATCAGTAGGCCTGAACATACATAAAGAGAAGAGCAAGATTCTCAAATAGGACACAGGGAGCATCAACCCAATTCAACTTGATGGAGAAACCCTGAAGAAGTGAAAACTTTCACATACCTGGGGAGCATAATCGAAGAACAAGGAGAGTCCGATGCAGATGTAAAGGCAAGGATTGGTAAAGCCAAGGTAGCATTCCTACAGTTGAAAAACATGTGGAACTCAAAACAAATATCAACTAACCTCAAAGTCAGACTCTTCAATTCGAACGTGAAGACAGTTCTGCTGTATGGAGCTGAAACGTGGAGAATTACTGCAAACATCATCAGACGGGTAAAAGTATTTATAAACAACTGCCTACACGAGATACTGAATATCTTTTAGCCGGAAACCATCAGCAACAACTTACTACAGTAGAGGAAAAACCAACTTTCAGCCGAAGAGGATATTAGGAAAAGACGTTGGAAATGGATAGGGCATACGTTGCAGAAATCACGAGACAAGTATTAACATGGAATCCTGTTGGACAACGGAAAAGAGATAGACCAAAGAACACACTGCGTCGAGAATTGGAAGATAACATTAAAAAGATTAACAGCAACTGGAAATAATTGGAAAGGATTGCTCAGGACAGAATTCGATGGAGAATCCTGATGAGCGGCCTATGCTCCTCAGTGAGGAGTAACGGGCGTAAGTAAGTAAGATACATCTAGCTGACAAGTTCCAAATATGAAGTAACACTTACTAGCAACAATCCATTTTAATTCCTTCTAAAGTATATTTGTTTAGAATAAAATACAAATTTATTTTCACGACATTTGGTCTATCATTGTTTAAGGAATAATTTCACTAGCTATTTTTTTGTTTTTTTCATCTGTCAACGTTTGTAAACAAGAATTAGTCAAGTTGTTTAAGGTTATAATGTAATACTCATTGAATTCATTGTCTTCTATAAAGTATGTTATTCTCATTTGTGGTAAATTTATGCTTACAGTAAATTGTTTAACATTACATTATGTTATTTTTCATTACTGACGTAAAGTGTTACGCCGGACAATTAAAAAAAGTAGCGAACATTCAGAACTGTATTTTGTAGGACTATTCTCGTTATTTTATTCATGAGTAATGTAATCATTTCATTTCTATAACTGTTACGTTCCTCTTGCCCGGTCCACCCGTTTAGTATATTTACTCTTAGTATATTGTTTATTACTATGATCTACGGTTACTTAATTGTGTACAACCTGCCACCATTCACTGCCACTCTTTACCTTGTTCTGTATCAATATTAAATTCTTGACTGGTTTACTGTGTGGTTTGATTTTGTGCATATATAAAGGCATGAATAAAATATAATACGATCTTACTGTGTCCATTTTCCGGTTCCCAATTCTGATTCTTCTACTGTCGGCTGATTCTTCTACTGTCGGCCTGGAGGTGGGGTGGTGAGTGGGCTTAAGTCAGTTGCGCATTACTAACTAGGCACACTTCATTGGCGTTCGCTACAACCAACTAAATCCTACTTCCTCACTTCCTTCTCATCATAACAGAAAGTTACTTAGGTTTTTTTCATTCAGTTCACTCATGACAACTATCTCCACAACCCCCCCCCCCGCCGTATTTATCATTCATTTTAAAACTCATATATTCCATCCTTCATTTCATATATTGTTGACAGTCAAAAGTTGATTTGTGTATATTAATGAAAATTTTTCTTAATTTTTAATTTCTTTATGTTATCAGCTTGAATAATGCTAAAGAGTTGGAGATTACTGAATCTATGAAAGAGAAGGTATTGAATTAGTTTAATGTATTTTTAAATATCATTAACAAAAGTTTAACTTTGATAATTTTTAAATAGATTGAGGATTGAATAGATTGTTTATAAAAATGAGTGATGCGTATATTTGTAAAATTTCAATGAGTAGAAATTAAAATTTCTAACGTTTCGCGGCTTAGTACAAGTCGCTTCTTCAGAAAAATGAATAACCGAATTGAATGAAGCCATGATTAAATGATAATACACATTGGGACAAATCAACAACAAAATAAATTCGTATAATTCAATTGGCTGAATTGGAAATATCAACCGTTGGGAGCCGACTCAGTGGTCCAATGGTAAAGCGTTCGCCGCGGAGCCAGAAGGTCCTGGGTTCGATCCTCGACGGGGTCGTGGGTGCGCACTGCTGAGGAGTCCCATACTAGGACGAAACAGCTGTCCAGTGCTTCCAGGTGATCAATGGTTGTCTGATTCAGATTAATTCGTGATATCAAAATTGAACTAAACAGTTAACTATCTCTACAAACTCCCCTAATTGAAATTCATATAATCCAAATGTGAGTTTGATTGTGTCATGATGTCAAGTCATTTAGGTCAAGGTGGTTTGGTATGAGACATGGATGCAAATGTTAGTGTGATGTGAGAGGAAAATATGTGAATATGTGGGAAATAAAATTGTATGTGTATGTTCATGTGTATGAAACTCGATGTACTTTAATTGTGGTTAGTTGGATAGAAAGTCCATGTTGAAGCGCTTCACATTTTGTTAAATCCAGCTGAACTTAACAAAAGGGAAGGCCTTTTTTTTCACCCAACATGGACTTTCTATTCAACCGGCGACAATGAAAATACATCAAATTTCATTCATATGAACATACATACAATTTTATTCTCACATATTCACATATTTTTCTTTCACATCACACTAACATTTGCATACATGTCTCATTTCAAAGCACGTTGACCCATATGACTTGACATGACATGACACGATCAAACTCGCATTTGGATTGTACAAACTTAGTTTGTTTTTAATTTGTTCCACAGTGTATTATCATTTAATCATGGCTTCATTCAATTCGGTTATTCATTTCTCTGAAGAGGCAACTTGTACTAAGCCGCGAAACGTTAGAAATTTTAATTTCTACTCATTGAAATTTTACAAATACACTTGCATCACTCATTTAATGTATTTTAGTTCTTACTATTATTATGACTATCATTTCTCAAGTTAATTGGCTTGTTTGATTGATGGATCATTTTGAATAAAAAAAGTAACAGCTAATTAATCTGTGATACATTCATGTAACTAACTATATAAATGTGTACTTAACTTTAAGTTAGATTTGTTTTATATGAATTGACAATTGTGAACAGCTCTTTAATTGGCACAGAAAACAGTTACAGCTTGTTAACTTGATTGAATATAGTGAAAACTTGTAGCTTCAAATGAATGTTTTTTTGATAGTTTTGCGTACTGTGACCTAGATGACTTGATTGCGGATCTTTTCCAGTCATCTTGAATAAAAAAATCAGTAGAAGCGAGGTTTTAGAAATAGCTATACAAACGCTAAATTAATCAGTTCTTATGCCCTCGTTTATGACTAATTGTCTTCTCAGATATCATCATCTTGCTTTGATTTTTTTCCGGTTGTGCTCTGGCTTCGCTTGAGAATTTTCTTATGAACTGATATTTGCACCGTGTTTATTGGTCAAAGATTGATTTGGATATTATACTTCTTTGATATCCTTAGAATTTCCTCGATAGGGGATTGTGATATTTTCTCAACCAAGTGCACATCCTTAGATGTCCACGTAGATTGATGTAAATGTTGACGTAACGTACAATCCCACTGTTAGTCTATGTTGAATAACGAGCGCATACATCAATTAATTGTCTATATCATAAATTTAAATAATGTTATCAGTAGGTGCTGTGTACAGTAATAGTATACTCGTCTTCTAATTGACAGATGAATATCTCGCCGACTCCATGAATGATGAAAGTTGGTAAAACCCATACGAACTTTTTGAATCCGTTCCGAGATTTCGTGACATACCAACTCATCAAAGTTGATCAGACTTTCGAGATAAGTGAAGTATTTGACGCGCTCAACAACTTCACTCCGCATCTTTAGTTAAGATGTTGACACCAACTAGTCATGAAGCAACAATCTGCAATTACAGTAGGTGGAGGAGGGGAGAAACGCCTCCCAAACATGCTCGCCTTGATACTCAGTGCTACTAAATGACAACAATTCAGATTGACTATATTGTAAATGTTGAAACTAATTGTATAACAATATAACACTTCAAATCTAATGGTTGAGAAGTAATTAAACAAGTACCATACTTGACCTATACATTTACGTTAAGCAGAAGTCATCTGTCGAATATATTAAAGAAATTTTATTCGTTATAGTTGTTTGCTTACTTTAAGAAAAAAATATAATAGGATTAAGTTTCAACCGTAGCCTTACTCATTTATTGTTGATATTATGCTATAATTCTACTTCATTCCCTGAAAATATTACCATATACAAGCTATCTACTTATATCTTTACAAGATTCGTTCTATATCGTTACTTAAGCAATGCCTAATCTCATTATGAGATATAAACTGAACTACTGAAGCATACTTTAAAAATAGCTTACCTACTGTAACGTGGATATCGAGTGTAGGTCGTAAATTTAGGATCTTGTCAGTGGTTTCACCAATTACCAGTTATCCATTTGCTTGGCTATGAATCTCACATGTATTAGGACTAGGGATACTACAATCCGATTACTTAAACCCGTTGGTAGGTGGCGCAAAATTTCAACGCATAGCACTATAATGATTTGCATATTTGTGGAGTTAATAAAACAGGTAGTCCTCTAACCATGTATTTGTTATATGCATATCTCAAAGTACTAACGTATATCGGTTAACTGTATTTCAGGACCCAGCGGAATGTAAAACACAGGAAATTCAATCAACTCTTTTTAATCAACTAGTTGAAATTCACCAAACCATGATGAATAAAGGTGTTGAAGCTGTCATAAACTTGTGGAATTCCTGGTATTTACCTTCATCAGGGCATCTTTCACAAACTTCACCTTTCCGATTTATAAATCCATCATTTCCTGAAGCTGTTGGGTTGCTACATGCTCGTTTAACTGCACTTACACTATATTCTGTTTATGAAATAAATGGTAAATCACCACCCACAGCCGCATCAAATTCAATGATTGCCAAAGAACACGATACAGAATTTAACGATGCTTACCATCAGAGACGTCAATTCTTGTCTTCTGAAGTTACTAAGAGTCGAGAATTATTTAATTTACTGGCTACTTCACAGTGGGGTAGTCATTGCCCAGGTAACTTTTTGTCTTTCTGTTATTTTTCAGTTGGACTCATTTTTATAAATGTAGTACATGTAATCAGTGTTTCATTTGAAATAATGTATAGTAGTGGAATTTAGGTAATGTTTCATTCTGTTGAAGATTCGTCAGCTGCCTCCTAGTCTTAAGTATCAACGAGCACAATATAAACTTTTACATTCAACTATAAGCATGCATAGTAAAACTTCGTTCAGTTTGTAAAGAAAATTAAGTTAACTATAGTTTATTCATTTGAATGTATGACTGACAAGCAAAATAGATAGATATAAGATCAGTTTACAACCTTACCTGAAATGATAAGACAATTATTTAGTAGTAATGAAGAAGAATAACATAATATTCATGGATTAATGAGCAAACATTACATGTTTGGATTGCTGCCCGGAAACGTAGAGTTTGATTTAATTGGGAAATACTTACTCACTTACTTACTTACTTACTTACACCCGTTACCCCTCACAGAGGAGCATAAGCCGCTCACCAGTATTCTCCATCGAACTCTGTCATGAGGAATCCTTTCAAGCTGTTTCCAGTTGCTGTTCATCCTCTTAATATCTACTTCCAATTCTTGACACAGTGTGTTCTTTGGCCTACTCTTTTCCGTTGTCCAACAGGATTCCATGTTAATGTTTGTTTCATAATGCTGTCTGATGATTTCCGCAATGTAATGTCCTATCCATTTCCAGCTTTTTTCACTAATTTCCTCTTTAGCTGGAAGTTGGTTTGTCCTTCATCCATGTAACTTTAAATATCGATTTACCACAATATCGAATTACTTACATTAAAATCTGCATCACTTCCTGAATGACAAATTTTAACCACATGTAAGAGTTAAACAATAATAGCACTATCTACTACCAAAGTAGTCAATTTGAGTCTAAATTCCCTAATGCCACAAACAGTTAGCCTCAGTCAAAACATCTTAATAGTAACGCGTCCAACTGTAAGTTCCATTACTGTTTACAAGATTGTAGATGTATCTTGGTGCCGACAGAGCCTATGTCAGTAACGTCATAGTGACTACCTTCAAACATCTCTCATTAAAATATGAAAGTGTACTTTTCAGTCTATTGTTGCTATGTACAAATATACAAATTAGCTGCTCTTATCTATTTGAAATGTAATTTAAAAGCATTTGCATTTTTCTTCTCAACTTTAATGTATATAAATAAGCAAAATATTCCATATGTGTGTATTTTACTATGTTTTCTCTTTCTTAAAATTAACAGAGTTCTGGTTATTGTATTTACAATTCGAAAAAACAATTGGTGATATTACTCAAGTTCCAGCTGTACAGTGGAGAGCTCAGAAAACTTTAGTCACAGAGTGTTTTGATAAATTTATATTGATGTTAAATGAAGAACAAAAATAAATTATACTACTATTGAATTGTACATTTTAAATCTTTTTATAAAATCTATAGAAGCATTATGTAATGATTAGTGATTTCAAGTTTGTTATGTATGTATGTATATTCTGATAGTTGATTAATCCCAAGACAACATCCCCGTACTGGAAATTGGCTTACAGTACAAAGTAATGTTAACACTTTAATTGATAACCAGTTACACATAAACTTTCTGAGCTTGTTAAATAAGTAATAGTTAACTCATTAAAAAACTACTTGACTTTCAATAATTGGCTTCACCTACTTCAGTTTAGAAAGCTCTATCGGTAATATTGGTAGTTGCGTTTGACACCGAACCGAGTGTATAAACCTTACACTTAGTAAATACGTCACGATAATTTTTAGATAAGATTACAAAATTTCACAGTGTACTTACTAAATTTATGAGAGTTCCTCGGAAACTACTTGTGTAGACCGCGCAAATAACCAGTATATGCTCAACTGTGCTGCTACCTTGGTGCGGTTGTCGGGCATACCTATCACTATGACCCAGTCGAGTAATGCCGGCTAAATCACTTATCTTTTGAAGCCCTACCATGACAGGCAGATCAGTTGAGGAGCAGTAAGACTGAAAGCAGCAAACCTGCAAACTGAGGGCAAAATTTTACTACCGATTGTACAAAGGCGTGAGAGCATTAATGTATTTTCTCCAAACAACCAGCATAACAGCGGTGCTGCCTTCCCACAAACGAAGGGTGGGGTTAGAAAAGGTCCATCCGAAGAGTGCAAACCTCATCTTACTCTATGGATTCCCGTCTCCGGCAGTAAGGCCCTAACGACTACGGAGCTACAACAACAAAAACCTCTCAAAAAGGCTGTGTGTGACCGGCCTCAAGCAGTTGTTCCTTGGGGACTGCAGTTACGTTCCTAGGTTTTTAAGACCAATCCTAGCCCAATTTGCTTTTCAGGCACATTAAGAAAAATAACCCTTCTATAGCGTGGACAACTTACGGGTGATAACTGCCCTCAGTCGGCGCACAAGATAAAGGTCATATTAGGCAAATTTCTTCTATCCCCAATATTTCTCTTATCCCTACTTTTAAACTCAAATCCCTATCTTCAACTTCGTCATGTGCCATTGGTGCCAATCATTCTAGCCGAAGAAATAATGCCTCCGGTTTGCTGGGACCGCGCTCCAAACTTCACATTGATGCATTCAATTTACGAACCTTGTGTTAAATCGAGCAAGAAGACTCTAGCTAAGAGATTAGGATCACTCTCCATTGGTGTGTTGTATCTCCGAAACACGCATACAAGATCCTAGAGTGGCCATTCACTTGATCTCACCTTCGCAGAACGAAGAACCTACAAGATACACTCTTCGATTATCTGGCGACTCGACAGCAATTTCTCGTAAGTCTGTGTAGGCATTGCGTTAAGTATGAGGGTAGAACAGGTACTTCTTAAACGGATTCCTGTCAACAGTCGCCTATGTGCCATCCGATTAATTGGTTCGGTAAGAACTCGGGAGGATAGGTATACACTCCGTTTTTTCATCATTCCTGCCTACACCCCCACTGACTGCATCCCTAATGAAGTGAAAGATGAATTTTGCAGAAGGCCTTCTGAATCTCTTCATAGGGCTAAACACTCAGATTTGGTACTCATGATTGGTGATTTTAACACCCAAATAGGTAACTGGAATCAGTCATTTAAATGGGTGTTTCGGTGTTCCAGCTCAGAGAACGAATAACGGCTACCGTCGGAGGTATTAACAGAAAAAACGAACACCGTTGAATGTGAGTTAAGACCAAGTCGTTTATCGAGTAAAAACTATAGCTTTTATAAATCATGCATTAAACCAATTAGTAACAGGAAATACAATAAAGACTTAATTAGAGGAATATTCAGTAAACATTGTTGATTCGACATCATTCCAAAATCTTTACTTCTTAAGCCACTTTAACATTCGCGATGATCAATGCAAGCAGCTCAACTCACTTCACATATTTTCATAAGAGAACACATTCACAGATGTACATTCTTACTTAAGAAATGCCGTAATCATATCCATAATTGCATATTCCTATTTCTAACGTATTCACTGTCAAAGAGAATCATTATCTAAATTCACTGAAACAAAAGACAAATTAAAAAATAAGAAAAAGTGAAGGAGAGAAAATTTGAAGCTAACAACAACAACAACAACTTTGAAATCTCCTAGTTTAAGAACTGTTCAAACAGAGTAAATTTGAAATCACGTTACTGGAGAAAAGACTGAATTTCAATTTACATAGAAAATCTCTCACTATTTTAGGAATTGCACCGATCTTAGAACCTTAACTTGAAAAGCTACTAGAAAATGATTCTCATACAACCCACCTGAAATCTTTTTAAGAAAACAAAAACATCTTAACCTATATAAAGGATAATTACAAGCTCTATGTTCTGTACAAAAAGATAAATCCATGATAATCACTAAAACAGATAAAGGTAACACTACAGTGGTTATAAAGAGAAGGCCTGTGATCATCTATCCTCAGGACCATATCAAATTATTGATGCAAAAAATCTTACTACCATGAAGAATAAGGTCGAATTATAAGCAAGTCAACTTCTGAAAATATTAAAGCCCATCATTAGTACCCCATTATGGCTTATCCTATATCCGAAATCATGCACAATTTCACGTTTCTATGGTTTATCAAGGATTCATTGTTATAACGCAAAGAAAATTGATTGGTTGAATTAGCAAAACGCCTGTTGGGTGTGCCTAGTCGATAACTGTGCGTCTTTCCTATGTCCACTCGTTCCCATGCCAGAGACAGAAGAACAAGACAACCGGGCAGAGTCCGAATTATAATATATTCCACACGTTCCTTTATATATACATAAAACCTGACCGCACAGTAAACCAGTCAAGAATCTAACATTAATACAGAACAAAGGAGAGAGTGGTAGTGAATAAGGATAACCTGTACACATAGTAAGTACATAGTAAGAAATAATATACTAAGAGTAAATGTACTAAACGGGAGGATAGGGTAAGAGGAACGTAACAATCATAGAAATGAAATATTTACATCAATTGAAATAGTCCTCCAAAACACAGTTCCAGAAGTTCGTTACTTTACTTTAATCGCCCAACATAACATTCATAAATCTGGTATTTCATTGAGACCAATAGTAGATTTTACGAACACTCCAACGTATGCACTATCCAAGTATCTGACCAACCTATTTAAACCACTACAAAAAAAATCTACACAATGCAATTAAAGATACATACGACTTTAAATCTAAAATTTCAGATTTATCATTCAAAGATAATGAGATGATAGTAAGCTATGATGTTGTATCTTTATTCTAGTATTCCAACTGATACATGTCTAGATGTTATTAATAAATTACTGGAATATGATCATACATTATTTAGGCGATGTTCTGTAGGCATTAGTTTAATTATACAGTCGCTAAAACTATGTCTAAACTTGACTCTATCTACCTTCAAAGGAATTGTAGACAAACAAACTAACAAAATAGCAATGGGATCGCACCATGTCTTTGATTATGGCGAATCTGTTTATGTCGCATATAGAATCCATTTCCATAAGTATCAATAAACCAAGGATTTGGTGCGGATATGTCGATGACATTTTCATCATTATTAAAAAGAGGTTTGTGAGGACTTTTCCAAAATTCATTAACATGTCACCTCAAATAAAATTCACTCTCGAAACTAAAAACAAACACAATTAGTTATCGTTTTTAGACTGTCCCATTTTAAAGAAATCCAAATGGAACTCTTAATCTAACCATCTATCATAAGTCGAAGCATTCTAATCGTTACATTGACTTCAATTCAACACATCCATTCATTACAATGATTTCACTAGCTCTAAATCTTTTCAGAAGTGCTACTAAAACATTTCCTTCGGAATGAAACAGACAACGAGAATTTAAAAATATTATCAACTTCTTACAGTTTAATAATTTTGCTATGAATATCATTAAAAATATACTAAAACGGAGCGACCTATTATTAACTAATAATAAGTTGAACCGATTATCATGAATTGGTACTGTTGTTCTGCGGTATCGCCATGACACGACAGAAGAATTGCGGAGAATTCTAAAGGAACATAGAATTAAAGCGTTTTACAAAACAACTAACAAGATTTGAGGTGTTTTGGTAAAGACGAAAGAAGATATCCGCTTTACCTCCACACAGAGCTGCGTCTACGGACTAAGTTGTGTCAATTGTGATGTCTTCTACATTATACTTAATTTGGATTGTGACTGGCAAGCGATGTCCAGGACGCGCGTTTCATCCTATTTGTATCTCATCGGCTGGATGTACTTGCATCCCAATGCTGATGTTCACACTGGGTTCGAACTCAGTCCTCTTCGCTCCAAAGCCACCGCGTTCACCACTAGGCTACTGTGTCCAGTCACACTTGTGCAACGGATATATATGTAATTAGAATAAGCATGTATCTTCCTGGTTATTTGTAATGGACTGAAACTGGTCAGCCTTCAACATTAAGTTGCAAAACGTCAGAAATCTCAACT
The DNA here is from genome assembly GCA_034768735.1 of Schistosoma mekongi. Lineage (NCBI taxonomy): Eukaryota > Metazoa > Platyhelminthes > Trematoda > Strigeidida > Schistosomatidae > Schistosoma > Schistosoma mekongi. The sequence continues at coordinate 2,765,006 of CM068308.1, forward strand.
TCTACTCATGGGTTTACTAATTATATATTACTTAATTGTAATTAGAGGATTTTTGCATAGAGTTCAAGGTAATAAAATCATCATAATAAGGCTACAATAATTCGGGGAGGGTAACACATGACAGTCATTAATGAGTTTGTGAATAGATTATAATTTGAGCAATAGAAATATCCAAGTTACTGGATGTTTAATCAGATGTAGGTGAACGTAAGGGTTCAAATAACACGAAGAATAGACTTAATAGAATATGAATTCCGTTTCTTTACCACAATATTAACCAGTTTACTGATCAGTTTGAATTTTCAACGACGAATTCGAGAGGTTTAAATTTCATTTTAATAATTTAGATGCTCATTTATTGCAGCCAGTGGGATTTAAATCATCTAAGAATCCAAACGATGATATAATGTGCATCAGTATAACAAATCATATTAGTCAGTTATTGTCATGAAACGTTATTGGTTGTTAATTTTATTCTTGCAAACTTGCTGACCTTCACTTCTATCTATCACACTATGACTGTTATCAGCGCAAGAATGAGCGTACTGCTTAAAAGTTGGGTTTGTTTCAACTTATGCGTGCGAAATATGAGAGATGAAAATAGAAGATATGCATAGGCTAATAGTCTCAGTCAAGAAAGTGTTAGATAAAAAAAGTCGACCGCAAAATTTATACACACTATGTCACTCCAACGATTCCCATCTCCAAAGATAACGGCATGTCAACCATCAAGCTATCACATCAAAAATCACTTGTAAAAGTACTACAGGCATTACGTGACATAAGCCACAAGTGACATGAGTGAGATATCCGTCGCGTAAAAGTAGGCTGAATTTAATGCTCACAAGTCCACTTTATTTCATCTTATGCGTGCGGAATATGCGCTATGAAAATATGCATGAAGATATGCATAAGCTTATAGTCGTTCGTCATAAAAACCTTCATAGTTTCGCCTGAATATCACAAAATGACTAAACAATAATAATGATGTTGGATAGTGAGTACTAGGAAAATATATGGTAGATCAGTTGAAGATGTAGTAAGCCTTCATCAATTGAGATGGTTATGATGGTATTGTGTATGTCTAGCCACCTCCTGCTTCGTAACGAAATGTTAGTCATCCTAGGAGTAGGATGGGAGACTGCTAGGGACATCCAAACGAAAAGATAGAATCAGTTAATGAGGTGTTTGACTATTGTTCTAAGCTATGTTGGTAGATGAAGACTATCTGGTTGAAGTTCGAATGTTAATCGTGATTAATGGCTGGATACGCTGAGCTATACGTAGCTAATGTATAAACTTTATATTCTTGTAGATCTTATGTCCGATGATACTTTCGTAGAAACGTTTGATTTATCCATTTATTTGATTGGATATATCACAGATTGATGTTGGCAGGGTACCATTGAAAACCAGGGAGCACTGGACAGCTGTTTCGTTCAAGTGTGGAACTCTTCAGCAGTGCGCACCCACGATTTATGTTGACTTGCACTTTTGCGTTAATCTTGTCAATTTAATCTCATCTTACTAATATAATATGAAAACAATGGCCTTTGCCTATATAAATGCTAGTTTCTACGATTGTCCACATGTAATCGTCATCATCAACATTTTATTATTAACACTACACTACTTAAATTACGCTAGTAGTATAAATACCTAAGAGCCAACAATAGTTTTTATATATGTGAATGTAAAGGTAAAATTCAAAAAAATAAAAGAAAACGATAAAATAAATTTTAAACAATAACAATTTTATTATTGAATTTTATGAAAATATAGAATAAATTATCATATGACATGAATAAGTAGTATGTTGTCAATCTTTAATTAACTATTAGGTGATACGTTGTATGTCATTTGTTAAAAGTTATAATATTTTATTCTTTTCAGTTAATTTATCCATCACCTTGAAATGTTTGATTCTCATATTGATGTTGATTATTTTCATATTTATTATCATTACTACTATTATTATCATTAGTAGTAGCAGTAGTAGTAGTAGTAGTAGTGGTTTTACTTGTTTTCATTAATTGTTTAGTTTCATTATCTAATTGTTTATTATTTAAAGGTAATTGTTTTTGTTTATTTATTGTATGAATAATGAATTGTTGTTTGTTAGTAGTAGTATTATTATCAGTAGTATTAGTAGTAGTATTTTCATCATTTTGTTTATTTATTTTATTTTTTACCCCAATACACTGACAAATATAATGTACTTTAGCGACAATTTCATCTTTCATTAAATTTAAACACATTGATAATAAAGCTAAACCAAATAGTAAATATAAACCGCCAATAAGTAGTTCTGTTTGAGTTTTCCCCTACGAAAAAAAGAAAAAAAATAAGAAAAAAATTGACATATTTTGTTTTTTTTTAAATTTCACTTGACAGTAAGAAAGGAAAAAGAAAAGTAAAACCAATATGGATTCGTATTTTAGTTGATTGAATACGTCACAGATTGATGTTGGGGAGATACCATTGAAGAATAAAAATCAGTGAACAGCTGCCTCGCCAACATCAATCTTTGATGTATTGACTTAACTAAAATACCAATCACAGAAATAATCATCTTAATTCAATTATAAAAAATTGGATTACTAGTAACTAACTTCAGCATGTTCATGTAGCTCTAGTAAGAATTCATGACTGGTTTAGTTCAGATTTGTCAGGAGTGTGACAGTTACCGCCAATGACAATGGATGATCATCGTGATATATACCACAAATTAATAGAAGTGAGAATTCTACTATTGGATGCCAGCCTAATGATGCAGAGGGTTGTGTTCGCCAATCTGAAGCCCTTGGGGCAGAATCTAGAGTGCTCACTGCTTAGGAATCAGACGAAACAGATGCCTAGTGCTTCCTGTTTTTTGATAATACTCCGCTAAGATCAATCAGTGATATATTCAATCAACGTTTGATCCAGCACATCTTCATATAACCTCTAGAAGTTGCCAACCTACATGTTTTTAACTGAAATATATACTAACATGACTAACCAATTTTTTCAGTTTACCTGCCCATATAGAGCTAGGTACGTAGATTGCCTATCGAGACCACTTCTTCGCCAGATTTAAAATCACCTATAGGCTTGACTGAGAAAAAGTCAGCATAGATAAACAACACCTTGTATTCAGCTCAGATTCATCGTTTGACATGATTTACAAATATGCCAAGAGGTTCACTTCTGAGTCTACTTTTATTTTTTAAAATGAACTAATCGTCTATAAGTTTAAGCCTGAATTGTTCATATAAAAGAAATTCTTAGAAGCTTTTATCCGTTACCATGGCCTTAGTTTATAGTTCACTTCATTTGATTCATTCATACTTCTTCGTTTCGCCACAACTCATTCTTACTTCTAATTTTACTACTCACTTTCACTATTATTATAATTATCATCATAATCACTATTACTATTACTTTAAAAGTCTATTTCTGTTCCAAATTTTTATGTTTCATCCATCTTGGCGGTAACTCTAATGCTAAATCTTAGTTACTGGGTGTTCACCCCCACTGTTTACGCATTTTTCATGTTTTGTATGTCCTTTCCTTTTTTTTAAACTACTAGTTGATTATTTGAACACTTGATAGTTAAAAATTCACATAGCAACTAATGAACTCCTTACAATAATTCACTGACCTATAATTTATCACATTTACAATTGAACAATCTGAAAGGAGAATCGATTAGCTGAATAAATTTGTTATATAAACTATGTAATATCTGATAATAATTCAATGAAATCCTGATGAATTGTCTGGTTACAGCTCATAGTAATCTATCTAGTCTTGCTGCTTATAATCTAACTGGTTAACTTGTATGTAAATAACAAGTTATCTTAATTAACTAAGTCAATATGAATATATTTATCTGCTCACAATTATAGAGTTAGTTACTAAGACTGTTCAGTAATGAATATTTCTTTCATTTCCCAATATGATACTTTAAATGACAATACAGATTTGCATTATATACATATTGTATCTTCTATAGTCGTCTAGTCAGTCATTTTATTTTATTGATTAGTGCAAAATACACTTCACAATTTCTATTCATTATACACATTCAAGTATTAAACTAATAATAGGAGCAGGATGGAAGAGAGTTAGAGGCGGCCAAACTGGAACATGAAATCAGTCCATGAAGTCACTGACTGCCAATTTCAGTCGTGTCGGTAGCTGCAGACTACCTAGATGGAGTCATCGCGACTTCCGTAACCAGTGGATAGAAACACTGAGTGACATGGCCCAGAATCGTTCACTTTTGTGTAGATGTATTCACTCATTGTCCTCCTTTAAATTATGAGCTTTAAATTATTCCAGAGCTTTCTTTCTACTCTTCCTCAACCATATTCTATATGTTCACACTCCTTCTTACTATTATTATTGTTTTACTTTATTGAAGTAACTTGTACTAATACTGGTGGTGTTAATCTTGCGGTGCCATAGACGTATGACATCTTGAACCGATTCACACATATGCTAGGTTCTGTGCTGAGTATACATACACACATTAAACTAATAAAAAGGAAAACATGTTAGTGACAAAATTATATCAGCAATTTCTAGCTAGCATAGAAGGGAATATCAATATCTAAAGTAGGTGTAACCCATGAACTAATTTTACCTTAAATTCAGTTTACCTAACTGAGAAAAGTAAACTACAAAACTACTCTAAGTAGATTAAAGTGTATATCAGTTAGATACTAATTTTCTGTTACCAAAGTATGTTGTTCCACCATGAAGCGTCATAACCCTTCAACATGATGATATTCGCACTGAGAGAATCATCGAAGTACGTCACAAGACAAGCATTAACTTAAAATCCTCAAGGCCAAAGTAAAAGTGGAAGACCGAATAACACATTGAACAGGGAATCGAAGGCAGGCATTAAGAGAATGAACAGCACTTGGGAAGGGCTAGAAACGAAAGCCCAGGATAGAGTTGGTTAGAGAATGTTGGATGGTGGCCAATGCTTCACGTGAAGTAACAGGCAATGATCGATAGTTATGACGATTTTACCTCAAAGTGATTTCATTTAGTGAACTATAAGAGATTAGATAGCACTGGATAATTGTTTTATACTATTTTCATTTATGACTTCATAAAAAAAATCGGATCCACAACTTGTAGACATTGTGGTACGACCTCTCCTTTAAAATGAAAATATCATGATTCCGCTGACGAGTGTTATTCAATCAGTCATGAACAACGTAGGACCTGACACGTATACGCATAGTTTCAAGCTGACATACCACAGCGCGACGACATCATATTTCCGAAATAAACACCATAACATAATTCAACAGGAATAAGGTACGCTACCAAATTTTTCTAGCCACTTATCATAATTTTTGCGAAGACCCCAACCAGACAGTCTTCATCTACCAACATAGCTTAGAACAATAGTCAAACACCTCATTAACTGATTCTATCTTTTCGTTTGAATGTCCCTAGCAGTCTCCCATCCTACTCCTAGGATGACTAACATTTCGTCACGAAGCAGGAGGTGGCTAGACATATACAATACCATCATAACCATCTCAATTGATGAAGGCTTACTACATCTTCAACTGATCTGCCATATATTTTCCTAGTATTCTGTATCCAACATCAATATTATTGTCTAGTCATTTTATGATATTCAGGCGAAACTATGAAGGTTTTTATGACGAACGACTATAAGCTTATGCATATCTTCATGCATATTTTCATAGCGCATATTCCGCACGCATAAGATGAAATAAAGTGGACTTGTGAGCATTAAATTCAGCCTACTTTTACGCGACGGATATCTCACTCATGTCACTTGTGGCGTAAGTCACGTAATGCCTGTAGTACTTTTACAAGTGATTTTTGATGTGATAGCTTGATAGTTGACATGTTGTTATCTTTGGAGTTGGGAATCGTTGGAGTGTCATAGTGTGTATAAATTTTGCGGTCGACTTTTTTTGATCCCACCCTTCCTTGACTGAGAAAACAGCATCGCTGTCGAGCTGATTGTTTGAATAAAACACGTTACTGCTGTCATGACTCTTTACAGTCGGCAGTACGATTTAGTCCACGGACCATAAGTTTTTCCTGCTTTTAGTCATGCCGCTACTTATTTAATCTAGGTGTCATGATAAGTTCTCAAGGAATAAGTGTTTTAGTCAGAACTGTCCGATCAAGTCTTCACAATAGGCTTACCCGACCACTACACCATGGTAGAAACTGAAGTATATAATATTATATATGCGAACCTGAGGTCTCCAGGAGTACTTTATTAACTGAATCCTAATAATATTGTAAACATTAAAGTTGTTATTCATAAACCAAAAAAAATATTATTGAATTTACTTCAGTGAATCTTCCATTTCCTGGAACTAAATCACCAAATCCAATTGTTGCTATTGTAGTAAATGAGAAGTAAGCAGCATCAGCTATAGACCAATCTTCCCAAGTTGGAAATAACATAGCACCAAATAATGTATATATAGAAAGAACAATAACACTAACTGTCAGTGGAACATGTAGTTTCGCACCTTCAATATTTTCGTCTTCATCATCGATTTCCAAATAATCTCCATCGTCATCGTCATCATCATCATCATTATAAAACTGAATCTAAATTAATTAATGAAAATAATTTAAGTGAAATGTAGATTTATTAGGTTCATGTAATACTCTTCACTAAGACTTCATATGATAAATACAGGAATCATAGTTTTGTAGTGATGTTCCAGTTGTTAAATCATAGAAATGATGATAAAGATGATCATTTATGTGATTGAAAATATATCAGATGATATTTTAAAAAATTTAAAGTAAAGATTAATTACGACATGCCTTCTTTACGATAGTCTTTACTATGATTTTGTTACATCGGGCGATTTAAGAAAAGTAGCGAATATTCAGAACTGTATTTTGTAGGACTATTCTCATTATTTTATTCATGAGTAATGTAATCATTTCATTTCTATAACTGTTACGTTCCTCTTGCCCGGTCCACCCGTTTAGTATATTTACTCTTAGTATACTGTTTATTACTATGAGCTACGGTTACTTAATTGTGTACAACCTGCCACCATTCACTGCCACTCTTTACCTTGTTCTGTATCAATATTAGATTCTTGACTGGTTTACTGTGTGGTTTGATTTTGTGCATATATAAAGGCATGAATAAAATATAATACGATCTTACTGTGACCATTTTCCGGTTTCCAATTCTGATTCTTCTACTGTCGGCCTGGAGGTGGGGTGGTGAGTGGGCTTAAGTCAGTTGCGCATTGTCAACTAGGCATACACTTTATTGGCGTTTGCTACAACCGAAACCCTCCCTCTCTTTCTCTCACGTCATAACAGATTTATCCACAGATGAATGCACCTTACAGTGGTCCCAACCATATATATATATATATATATATATATATATATATATAATGTAGTCATCATTATGGGTCTCCTTTCACTGAAGATTTCTATGGGGAAGGTATAATATAATCAGTCATATTTCATTAACAATGCAAACACCTATTTTCAAATAATAATACAACTATTTACGCATACTATTTAAGGTATCATTCAGTCCTAACGTCACAACAAATTCATAACACTGAACACTAATTTCAAACTGTATTCTTAACCCTCGATATATCGAGGCAATCCGTTCAGGATGCACGTATAGCAACAATGACTGACCAGCTTCAGTCTATAACAAATCAACGGGAATATACAAGTTTATGTTAATATAAATACTCTTCCGCATCATGGGTTTCAGACCAGCGAACGCTTAGTCCTCTACACCACTAGGCCACCATCTAAAAGTAAAATTCCCACTTTCATCAACTTGTGATATATATAGCGCTACGAACATCTATTGTTATCGGTGATAACTGTTTCACTCCAGACAATTCTGGACTCTACAAGTCACGACTTAATCAATGATGCTGACAACATTTGTTTTAGTGGATATGATTACCTAAAAGAAACCAGTCATTCTTCACTATTAGATCATAATATGACACATCATGAAGAACAACTTCACCTCTAGTCAATCAACATAGATGTTACAGTCCAGTTTACGATTAAATAAATCTTCCTCTCAACTAATCATTACCTTCTGGTTTCTACCTATCCATATGTGTCAGTTTACTTATAAGAAACTACTGTAGTTATATCACAATCTCAATATTGTTTATATACAGGGTACACTTCTCACTATTTACAGTTGATAAGAGACTACAGATTCTTGTTGTTCTTGTATTATTCAATGTATATTTGTATTTATCAAGTTACAATTATTGTTAATATGTAGTTGATACTAATTTAAATGATCAAGTATTCATCTTAAGTTATAGAAAACAAAAAATGAATTAATTAACAATAAATTGAAATATATTTAAGTTAGATTGTGACTGGCAAGCGGAATCCAGTACTCACTTTTCGTCCTGTTTGGGACTCATCGGCTGGATGTACCTGCATCCGAATGTTGATGTTCACACTGGGATTCGAACTCAGTCCTCTTCGTGTAGTCCCAGTGTTTATGTCAACATTGAGATGCAGGTAAATCTAGCTGAAGAGTCCCAAACAGGATGAAGGGCGTGTCCTGTATTCCACTTGCCAGTCACAATCCAACTTAAATATATAACTTGTGTAATAAATCTATATCGAGGCAATCCACTCAGGATGCACATATGTCAACAGAAACTGACCAGTTTCAGTCCATTACAAATCAACGGGAAAATACAAGCTTATCCTAATTAAATAAAAATTGAAATGTTGAACCATAATACAGAAAGGATCATAACAACAACAACAACAACATGAAAATGTGAAAGCTCCATTTTATTCAATGAAAACAATGATTTTTTCCTATTTAATGAACAAATTAAATTTTTAATGATTTTTGGAATACAAATTATTATTATTATTATTATTTTATTGAAATTCATTTCATTTATTTTAGTTGTCATGGCAACGAAAGAATTTTCCATCATGTTTTATGAATACAATAACTCAAAGAATAATAGAAATGATTAATGTGCCCACTAATGAACACCACTGTCACCCCCCCCCTATACCCCCACACTACCCTGCCTCACTCCATTTCATGTTTAAGACATTAGAATGATCTAGAAATATTAGATTGTCTTGGTTACATGAATATACATAATAAGTACAAACTTATGCTGTTAAACAATAGATGAAGGAATATGAAGTATTGTTCATTATTATTATTATTATTATTATTATTATTGTTAATACAGTTACATAAACATTAAAATTCATTACGGTCAGAATCATGCAACAATTAAAATAAGTTTCTAATCAATTTTCAATGTTTAATTTGATTAACTAAGAAAATAATTTGATAATAAAGAAAGTTAGAAAGATTAAAGAAAAAAGAAAAAAAAAGCAAGAAAAAAAAATCAGTGAAAACAATAGTTGCCTAGTAAATACAGTTAATAATTTTATTCTACTAATCTAAAATAGAATATTTAAGTAGGTATTTTTGTTCATTCAATGACATATACACATGTAAGTTAGTAATGTTTCTATACAATAGACTATAGTAACTTCATCAATTCAATGGAAATATCCACTTATAAATATGAATTAAGTAGGTATTTTTGTTCATTCAATGACATATACACATGTAAGTTAGTAATGTTTCTATACAATAGACTATAGTAACTTCATCAATTCAATGGAAATATCCACTTATAAATAGAATATTTAAGTAGGTATTTTTGTTCATTCAATGACATATACACATGTAAGTTAGTAATGTTTCTATACAATAGACTATAGTAACTTCATCAATTCAATGGAAATATCCACTTATAAATAGAATATTTAAGTAGGTATTTTTGTTCATTCAATGACATATACACATGTAAGTTAGTAATGTTTCTATACAATAGACTATAGTAACTTCATCAATTCAATGGAAATATCCACTTATAAATAGAATATTTAAGTAGGTATTTTTGTTCATTCAATGACATATACACATGTAAGTTAGTAATGTTTCTATACAATAGACTATAGTAACTTCATCAATTCAATGGAAATATCCACTTATAAATAGAATATTTAAGTAGGTATTTTTGTTCATTCAATCTGTAACTATTCAATCAAAAAATAATAATAATTCAATATTTTACTCATGTGAGAAATTATTTGAAAGTGAATCCGTCTGTAATACCAGGATCATTATGAATAGAGGATAGAAGTACACTTTATACAACTGAATAGTAGCTGTTACATACTTCGTAAGAGAAAATTCTAGAAATAACAGAAAGATGTGAACCATTTTGTAGAATGAAAGATATCAAGTGATTGCATAATAGAAAGTTGATTACAAGTGAATAATCAATCGTGATTAATCAATTTCAAAATTGTGATTGTAAAATTGAATGATTTTAAGAAATAACGTAATCGAAATACTGGACAGCTGTTTCTTCCTAGTACGGGAACCCTCAGCAGCGCGCACCCACGACCCCACCAGGGATCGAACCCGAAGCCCTCTGGCTCCGCGACGAACGCCTTACGATTGGACCACTGAGTCTGCTCTTAACGGTTGATATTTCCAATTCAGGCAATTCATGATACGTTCGATCCCCGATGTGGATGCACACTGCTGAGGAGTCCTATACTAGGATGTAATCGAAATAAGTACTAATAGTTTTTCTTGAAAAAAGAAACTAAGTGATGTAATCGAATACAAGTAATATTATCAATCGATAGGGAGACTAACCACTGATTGTTTTTAACTACAGAAGTCTGGTTTCACAAGCTTGATCGCTAAGGTTTCGACGAATTTCAATAAAATTGAAATTCGTTGTTCATTAGGTATTTTGAAGGACTATAAACTATTGATCATGTATCATGTGTTTCGAAGATATATTGAGAAAACACTATTGGATGTTTTCGAACCATTCAGTCAAACATTCTTTGGAATACATCCCTAGAGTCAAAATGTAATCTAGTCATTCAGTTTCAACGAAGTAATTACATTGACAGTTACATACAAATTTATAGATACAATTAACGATAACATAAAAAATTGTGCCTATCAAACTTTGATTATGATAAATAACTTATTGTTTTGTGTATGACGACTATCTTAGGTAAAGGATACATACTGTATAATGCTATTTTCAGAGTTCGGTTAATTACCATAGAGGTGTTGCCAGCTTAAAATCCGAGTTGGAGGAGTATAGGTTTCTTGTTAAGTATAGGTTCTTTCGATTTCTCATCAGCATCTTTGTCATATTTTTCAATGGACACCCATTATCTTTTAATCATTTTTGATGACTTATGTTAGCTCTTCTTCCAATTTATGAGTAATACAGTTCTTTATCATCCTGTAGATCAGTATTTTAATGAATAACTTCTTGTAATTGATTGGATTTAAGTAGGCTCCAATCACTGTATCCATTTCGATAAACTAAACATTGCAAACATCAACAAAATGAAACCAATCAAAGTTGTCATATTCTATAGAAAAATAAATATATTTTTATGAGATACATTGTAAACCTTCCATGCTTATTTCGTTTACGTCATTGTTTAAAATCATTCAACTTCACAATTTGTAAAAATTCCCTTGTAATCAACTTTCTATTATGCAATTACTTTATATCTTTCACTCTACAAAATAGTTCATATCTTTCTGTTATTTCTAGAATTTTCTCTTACGAAATATATTTCCAAATGTATTATATAAGTTGGATTGTGACTGGCAAGTGGAATCCAGGACGCTCTTTTCCTCCTATTTGGGACTCATCGGCTGGATGTACCTGCACCACAATGTTGGTGTTCACACTGGGATTCGAACTCAGTTCGTTTCGTGACGAACGCCACCGCGTTCACCACTAGACTACTGAGTCCAGACAGTCACATTCGTGCAACGGGAACCATTGATATTAGGATAAACTTGTATATTCCCGTTGATTTGTTATAGACTGAAGCTGGTCAGTCAGCGTGAACATCAACATTGGGATGCAGGTACATCCAGCCGATGAGTCCCAAATAGGACGAAACGCGCGTCCTGGATTCCACTTGCCAGTCACAATCCAACTTATATAATGATTATTATTTAACTTGAATAAAATTGCCCAGCAACAAATGATTTTGTGTTTTCGTCTCCGGTATTTATATTTTCTATTTAAAAATAAAATTATACTTATCATCATTATTGAAAAAATATCATTTGATTATTAGTAAATACAACTGTAAGTTTCTGTTTGTTTATTTGTTTGTTGGTTTTTTGGTTGGTTGGTTGGTTTGTATTCTATATCAACTACAAATGACAAGTAATTATTGTATTTACTTATTCATGTTGGTTACTGTAGTGAAAAAGAAACAAGGCAGATATTGAGGCTACGCATAACAGCAACAACAACTACAGTAACAACAGGAACAATAGAATACAACTCGTCATTCATTTAATCAATGCCTCAATTGATTTCCATAAATAACCTTTATTTTTATGTTAATCAAAGAAAAGAAAGTGGATGAAAATATAAACAATTGAAAAGATGAAATAAGAAAAGAGGAAGTTAATTCATTATGGTAATAGTTGGTAACACTGTTGACTGTAATTGGTAGTAGAATTTAAGATATGTATGTATAATCAACATAGAACCTGGCACATGTGTACATCAGTTCAAGTTGTCATACCACCATGGCACTGCAAGATTAACACCACCACCATTAATAGAAGTTACTTCAATAAAGTAAAACAATAATAATAGTAAGAAGGAGTGTGGACATATAGAATATGGTTGAGGAAGCGTAGAAAGAAGGTTATAGAATAATTTAAGGCTCATAATTTAAAGGAGGACAATGAGTGAATACATCTACACCAGTGTGAACGATTCTAAGTTATGTCATCCAGTGTTTCTATCCACTGGTTACGGTATTCGCGATGACTCCATCTAGGTAGTCTGCAGCTACCGACACGACTGAAATTGGCAGTCAGTGACTTCATGGACTGATTTCATGTTCCAGTTTGGCCGCCTCTTACTCTCTTCCATCCTATTCCTATATCAGCTAACATCGCGCATCGAGGCAGATGGTGGTTAGGCATACGCAACACATGTCGTAACCACCTCAGTCGATGAAGAATCACAACCCCATCGAGTGATTTGTCACATTTACCTAACACTTGTCCTCTAGCCTCGTTATTACTTACTCGGTGATCCTAGCTAACGCGAGCGATGTTTCGTAGACATCGATGTTCAAAAACTAATAACCTCCGAGTATCTCCTACTCTTAATGGCCACGTCTCACACTCATACAGTAAGACAGAGCGAACTGTTGCGCAGTACACTCCCCCTTTCGTTTAGTGATGAATATCTCGTCTACCCTATAAGTGATGTAAATTGGCAAAAGCCAAACGAGCTTTTTGAATTCGTGCTGAGATTTCGTCAGAAACCAACCCATTAGGGCTAATCAGACTTCCAAGATAAGTGGGGTGGTCGGCGTGCTAAACTACTTCACTTCCTATCTTTAGCTCGGGTATTGACGAGAACCAGTTCTGGAGCAATAGTTTGTACTTAGTATTTAAGATATAGGTAAAAGTAAATAACATAAGGAAGCAGAAAGCGATGAGTATTGAGTTCAATGTTCAATATGCATATGGACATCATAATAAATGTACATTCAGTTAATGTAATTTAATAAGTGTAGGTTTTAAGAAGATTTTTAAAAAAAACAATTAAATTTTAATAAAAGGTTCACTATGATTTCCAAGGGCCTAGATAAGTTTAAACTAGATCACAGTAGGCAAGAACCAACAGACTCTTTAAGTAGAAAGTATAAAATACAGCTATTAACCTAATGCTGAAGTGGCACAATACACGGGAGGAGAAATTAAATTTCTACACCTTGTTTTTTTCAGAAGATTAAGAGGTAGTTTAATTATGATCTATTGAATATTACAAAATGAATTAAATCATTGATTTATCCTTTGTTTTTCTTCTAACTAGGTCAGAATATCTTAGTGAACATAACAAACGAGTTCAAAAGCCATTAAATGTAAATATTAATTTACTTGGCATACAGGTTTTTCATTAAATAATCAACTTCTAGAATCAATTACAGGAAGAAATGATGTTTGTATCCTAGACTCACCTATTCAAATGATGAAAAAACACTTATTGCAGTTTATTAAAAGAGGGACTGACACAAGTCCCTGACAAAATTTGAGAATGGATTCTACTAATAGGAACATATCAAACATATAATAAAGCTTGTAACTATAGTCAATAACTAAGCAACACGCAAAATGTACTCCTGCCATCGAAATCCTAATTAAAAGTCAGTTGTGAATAATAATAATAATAATAAAATAATGGTAACCCATTGTACAAAAAGAACATTAAAGAAAGTTATGAAGGTGAACCTAGATCCTAATTTTACAATTTATTGAATAAATTAATCAATGCCCTTGTTGTGACGCGTGGTTTAGATCGCTTATCGACCGCAAAGATCTCCGTCGTAAATTGTTATCTTGTCTAGGTTAACCGCACGCTTCGACTCCTAAGCTATGATACAATCCCCCAGGCTGAAACTACTCGTCAACAAGAACACGAGAGAGAAGACAGGAAATGCTGCAAAAAAACACTTTACTGCAAGAGTTCGATTATGTACAGAAAACTAGGATATATATATTATCATAAGTATCCTTCAGGCGTCTAGAGAATTCCGTAACCTAAACACAGTAGTGCTAAGACAATTGACCAATCACAGACATAGCACGTGACTTTTCTCTGTCTAGAAGTTTCGGATAAAAAGTTTTCTGCGCTCTGATTGGACACGATATATCCTATTGATTTCTATGCCAGATTGAGCTTGTTTCGAGGGGTTTTCTGAGCCTACCCAACAGTTCTTTTAACACAATTCAGATTGTAGAGATTAGTAGGGTATCATCACTTAGTTATATTGAAGACTGTACTCTTTAAAGGGTAGGCATATATCACTCTCTTTGCTCCAAATCTACACTTCATAATGTAAAATAAGTACACTCAGAAATCTTTATGAAAGCATTCAACTAAATTATTAGAATGTCACTTAGAAACTCTTACACAGCCACTTCATCAGTTTTTGAAATGAATAATTCATTTAGAATGATTTATATCTTCGAGTGATAGATGGCAACAATTAGTAATGGTGTATTCCTTATAGTCTACACTAAATTAAATCTTGAAGTATTTAACGTAGACATGTTTATTCTATTAAAGATGAATTTATATCTTACAGGGAAATTTTTAGAGTAACGCCTACAGAATTAGTAACTAAAATGAAAGGCAGATCACAAATAGTCAGTTGATGATTTTGATTCCTTAAATACACTGATAATTAAAGTTACCATTGAGTGAGTTGTTAGGTCAATTAATTATATTTTTTCCTTAAAATGTACATAATTTAGATTAGCCTACTGTTGAGGATGTCAGATCCCCAGAATTCTCTTAGTAAACCTGTTATTTTTGTGATTTATTTGTGTAAATTTAAATTTCGTATTTTCGCGCCAGAAATTTCCCTTTTCACCTTCAGTTCGTGTTACCCACTTAATGAGACTCTAAATCTTATTGGTTCGTTGTTTATTTTAGTACGCTATTTGTAACATTTCAAGGACGCTCTCTCTTTTTGTATATATACGCATGAGATGTGTGATTGTTCGTTCGTTTGCTGGACTGCCTGTGGAATTAGAAGCTTCTTGCTGACTTTAGACTTCTCTCTCTAGTTAGCTGGGCTGGGGCGCTGTGAATAGCTTAGCTTACTGGTTGTTGTGTCACTGGTCATACGTTCGTTAACAGGTATCGACGTGTAATTTATTCGCTAGAACCCCAACAAACACACTGTCAATAACTTGCTTCATGAAGGAAAAGAAAAGATGAAAAGAAAAAAAAGAGATGACTATATGATATGCCGTAAACTACGACTAATTGCAGGATACAGGTTATTAAACCATGGTAAAGCTAATATCACAATAAGACAAAAAGACTGACTATTCTATGCCTATAAGTCTACGCTGATATTGTTAGTCCACAAAGCCGTATAGAAGAGTATAAAACAAGTGAATCAACCAGACAAGGTTTTTTTATACTTCAAACATACCTTTACGTATGTTACTAACCTACTTCACCTACATTATCATTAAAAATCAGGAAGGATTAAATAACTATTTCATTGTAATACAAAATTTTCTAGTAGTAACTACTTACAACTTCACTATACATTGAACATAAAACATTGAATTTTTTTTGATAAGTATTTAACATTCAGTTAGTAAAAAATACTATAAAAGCCAAAAATGTATCAACCCACTAGATTATTTAACGCTGCAGATCTTTTTCTTTGAGGAAACTATTTTCCTAACGATTATGGCTTAGAATATTGTATAGTTTGTTGATAAAAATGTGTAGGTGATGAATTCATCACATTGATGTTATCAGGATATCATTGAAAATCATGGGACTCTTCAGCAGTGAACACCGCATATCCCGTACTATGATGGGTTTTGGATTACTAAACGCATTAGCTTCTACATTACTGGGCTGGCATCCAACAGGAGAATTCCTACATCCAGCAATTTGTGATATATAGAGTGATGATCATCTATTGTCATCAATGATAATTGTCTCATTCTCTTACAAATCTGAATTTCATCATTCATGACTTCGTACTAGAGCTTCATGATCCCCTGTATCTAACACTAATTGATGCTTAAAATAATTGATAATCATGTTTATTTAATGTTACTTATCATTTTTGTTGAATGAAGTAGATCATTTTTACTAACAAGTCGTTTTATTCATTGAAAGTTTTCTTGCATTATGAACTCAGATTTATAAATAAATATCAAAAAACCTGTTTAATCGACTTTGATGTTTGTTTCTAACTAACACTTAATGGTATTTAGATTGGATTATGACTGGTAAGTGGAATCCAAGACGTTCGTTTCATTCTATTTGGGACTCGTCAGCTGAATGTACCTATATCCCAATGTTCTGGACTCCATTTTTCAGTCACAATCCAAATAAAATAATACTTGTGAATAATCGTTATATCGAAGCAATCCGCTCAGGACATACATTTAGCAAAAAAATTCTGATCAGCTTCAGTTCGTAAAAAATCAACGGGTAGATACAAGTTCATTCTAACACTTAATAAATTCCATAATTTATCATTGTTATAATAGTTAGCCTATATTAACTTATACAGCTTAAATCGACAATAAATAACTTTAGTGATTGTTATTATACTGTAGTTTGATTACCTTTAACTTTTCTTTTAACTTTTGAATACATAAGCGATTATTACAATAGAAGATAGGCAATGGTTAGATATTTGCAATACTTATCTGAAGAAGAAAATTATACTAACATTAACTAATCACTGTTTATTTTGATATCACGAATTGATCTGAATCAGACAACCATTGATCACCTGAAAGCACTGAACAGCTGTTTCGTCCTAGTATAGGACTCCTCGGCAGTGTGCATCTACGACCGCATCGGCGATCGAACCTAGGACCCTCTGGCTCCGCGGCGAACACTTTATAATTGGACCACTGAGCCAGCTGCTAACGGTTGATATTTCTAATCCAGTCAATTCGCGATACGTTGCGTGACCACATCCATGCCATCGGTGGGTAACTACCTCACACTTGACATGTCTTCACACTAGAACTCCAGGAATTACCTGAAGGAGCTAGTCCCTAGTGAGCTGATATTGCTTACAATTGGAGGGTTTGTGGAGACAATTTACTGTCAATTTGAATATCACAATTTGATCTATATATATATATATATATATATATATATATATATATATATATATATATATTGAAGACAACTCAAATAATACAATATGTAGCCAATAATAGGTGAAGAAGACAACAGTGTTGGAATAGGTAAGTGTAAATAATTTATCAGTTTCTATATCTTTACAAAATAAACCATTCCTTCTGCCTAATCGATCATTCTACACGGTGACAAGTTTATGGATAGATCTTAAGTGAAAGTCTCAAGAGAAAATTTAAGCTGAGTAACCAACATATCAATACCCCCGATTCGTGTATATCGCAGTGAATACACCAGTTGTCTTATTCAACAAGATAAAAAATGACAATAGT
This sequence comes from Schistosoma mekongi, assembly GCA_034768735.1. Taxonomy (NCBI): domain Eukaryota; kingdom Metazoa; phylum Platyhelminthes; class Trematoda; order Strigeidida; family Schistosomatidae; genus Schistosoma; species Schistosoma mekongi. The sequence continues at coordinate 2,783,139 of CM068308.1, forward strand.
GTTAACTACTTTTATACAGGCATTTTCTTAATTCATTAAACAGTAAAATTAGAAAACAATACTTTAATGCATAACTTTAATACAAATCAACATCAATCTGAGTTACGTAATGCACTGTAGAAAGGACAATAGTTGGTGAATTTCATCAAGTTAAGAGTATAACGCATCATCATTAGATCATATCGTTAAAGACCAACTAGCATAGTTACTAGATTATTGATAAATCATTGAATCGAAATTCATTGATCAGTATTTGTTTAGTTTCTAGGCATTGACAATCTTCATCAACTACAATTTCATGGTAAAATCACATTTCAAACCAAAACAAAAAAACGAAATCATAAACGAATTTCTTAGTTGACGCAAACTACTCGAATAAACTATTCTGTTACATTAATTTAAATTATAAACTAGAATAAATTGTTATGGAAGTTAGTAGGATGTCGTTGACTAACTAGATGTGATTAAACCGAAATGGTTTGTGGGATTTGCTATTAAGTTTTGGTTGATGAATTTGTGATAAGTTGATGTTAGTCAGATAGCACTGAAAACCAGGGGGAACTACACAGCTGTTTTATCCTAGTATGGAATGGCTCGATAGTGCTCACCCTATATTTAGTACCATGAGTCTCAGGTCGATGAACATCTAACCATCTACACCACTGGGAGGCATCCGATGATAGAGTTCCTATTTTCATTGAATTACAATAATGAGCTCACTAATGACTAACTTTAGCATGTTCATTAAGCTCTAGTACAAAGTCATGAATGATGAAATTCAGATTTGTAAGAGAATGAGACAGTTATCATTGATGACAGTGGATGATCGTCACGCTATATATCACAAATTGCTGGATGTGGGGATTCTCCTATTGGATGCCAGCCCAGTAATGTAGAAAGTAATGCTCACTGCTAAAGAATCCCATACTAGGACGAATCAGTTGTGCAGTACAGCATGATTTTCAGTGGTAACCCAGCAACATCAATCTGTGATGTATTCATTCAACTAAAAATGCCAATCTCCACAATAAACCATCTGAATTCATATTTCTTTAATAATTTGATAAATCTGTTCGGTAAGTTTCTCTTCTTCATATCAATCACTTGGACAATTATTGCCGATTCTTCCAAATTATAAGTTAATCATACTTAAGTTCTATTCTTCATCATTTAGGCAAATATGTCACACGTCGATAATTCATCGGATACTTGAAATTTCATAACAATTTATTATGTAATTACCTTCTGTTATTCAATAGATAAATATCCTATTGAAATGACTACATCACCTATTTATCTTTACTTCTTTCTAATGTATTGAAAATGTTCGAAATCATATTAGAACATAAAATTTAGTCAAAGATACAGAGTTAATACATAAACTCTATAAAGATCAATTTCTAGGCATATCTCATAATGTTTCCAAGTGTTCATTTATAAGAACCCCCTCCCCTCCACCCCAGTCAGATTGTTTCCAACTATCAGTACAATTTTGATAAATAATCTGTAAGTAACAGTAATGTACATAACATCATCAACATCATGTATTGAAGTTACTTATTAATTCATTTATATCATATGTTCATTAAGTAAGATTGCAGCTAAATGATTCAATCACTAATCACTTGTAGATTCATAACACTTTAAATATAATCAACATATCGGTTTAACTAAAAATCATAAGTGATTAGCTATGACATTTAAACGTTAAATTAGAATACCTGGATTCGAATTTAAGCAAAATTCTAAATTCATATCAATGATTAAAACTTGAAGATCCTGTATGGACTCAGTAGTCTAGTGGTGAACGCGGTGGCGTTCGACACGAAACGGACTGAGTTCGAACCCCAGTGTGAACATCAACATTGGGATGCAGGTACTTCCAGCCAATGAGTCCCAAATAGGACGAAACGCGCGTCCTGAATTCCACTTGCCAGTCACAATCCAACTTATATAATACATGAAGATCCTATTATGATATGACAATTCATTCAGTTTGATTAGATTAAAGAATAATTGATAGCATAGTCTCTTATTTTGGTTAATAATAACTGTGATACACACCTACAATATGTGTTTAAATCTAATGTAAATGTGTTTCAAGAAGTGATCACGTCAATGTATTATCACTGTTTTGTAATCGTCACAGATTAATGTCGATTGGGATGCCACTGAAAATCCGGAAGACAGTTGTCTTATCACAATATGGGACTCTTTGGTGGAAGTGAGCATCTATTATTCCATCAGAGAAATAAGTCTACGACCTACAAGTCTAATGGCGGAAGCTAAATCATCAATACTATTAGGCTGATTAGTGTTCAGTGGTAAACTTCTCACTCCTATCAATTCGTAATATGATGCAACAATCAGTCAATCGTATTAGTGATACGTATCTCACTTCCAACATATCTGAATGCCATCAATCACAACTTATTACTAGAAATTCAGGAAGATCTTGAAGTTGTTTAGTTGTCAGTTGATTATTATAAATGAATTGAAGTGGTTTTGTGATGATTGACATTTATTTTAATTGTGTTGTTTATATTCATTATAGATTGATGCCGATTGGGTACCGTTGAAACTAAAGAGCTTTTCGTCTTTGTATAGGACTACTGATCGTCAGTGAGAACAGTTGATTCCATCAGGGAGTTGTTTCTTTTAACTTTTATTTTAAATTAATACATGATCCATATTAAGTTGTCTGGGATTTATTTTACTTATCAACTTTTTGATAAAAAACGATTGTTCTTTAAAGCATTTGTTCTTTCTAAAGTGATAATACATTTCTTCAATGTATTATCACTGTTTTGTAATCGTCACAGATTAATGTCGATTGGGATGCCACTGAAAATCCGGAAGACAGTTGTCTTATCACAATATGGGACTCTTTGGTGGAAGTGAGCATCTATTATTCCATCAGAGAAATAAGTCTACGACCTACAAGTCTAATGGCGGAAGCTAAATCATCAATACTATTAGGCTGATTAGTGTTCAGTGGTAAACTTCTCACTCCTATCAATTCGTAATATGATGCAACAATCAGTCAATCGTATTAGTGATACGTATCTCACTTCCAACATATCTGAATGCCATCAATCACAACTTATTACTAGAAATTCAGGAAGATCTTGAAGTTGTTTAGTTGTCAGTTGATTATTATAAATGAATTGAAGTGGTTTTGTGATGATTGACATTTATTTTAATTGTGTTGTTTATATTCATTATAGATTGATGCCGATTGGGTACCGTTGAAACTAAAGAGCTTTTCGTCTTTGTATAGGACTACTGATCGTCAGTGAGAACAGTTGATTCCATCAGGGAGTTGTTTCTTTTAACTTTTATTTTAAATTAATACATGATCCATATTAAGTTGTCTGGGATTTATTTTACTTATCAACTTTTTGATAAAAAACGATTGTTCTTTAAAGCATTTGTTCTTTCTAAAGTGATAATACATTTCTTCAATGTATTTTGGATCTTGTTAAATAGTTGTCTCATGTTATTATCAGAAGAGATTTTAATCAAGTATTGTTTAATAGAGTTATTTCTACTGTATGCAAAAGAGCATAGGTATTAATACCTGTCAAAGTCTGCTAAATTATTCAGCATCAAAAACATTCAAACATTACCCTATGTAATTCAACTTATGATAATTGTAATTACCTGATTGTATTCTTATTAGGATGAACTTGTATATTCCCGTTGATTTGTTATAGACTGAAGCTGATCAGTTTGTGTTGCTATGTGTGTATCCTGAGCGGATTACCTCGATATAGCGGTTATTCATAAGTATTACTTAAATTGGATTGTGACTGGCAAGTACAATCCAGGACGCGCGTTTCGTGCTACTTGGGACTCATTTGCTGGATGTACGGACTGAGTTCGAATCCCACTGTGAACATCAACGTTGGGATGCAGGTGTATCCAGCTCATGAGTCCCAAATAAAACGAAACGCGCGTCCTGGATTCCACTTTCCAGTCACAATCCAACTTAAGTAAAACTGCTTGTATTCTGTTTTAATTACAACTTTCTATATTATGAAAACCTTCTCCTTGATCGAGAAATTATACTTTAGTTTTTACTTTCAGTCGTGTCAATCAGAGTATAACATATTGTGATAACTTTAAAATAGTAGTAGCAGTAGTAGTAGTACCTTCGGAGCTGACTTATGTTTACGCGTTTCTCTTGGTTATTTTTACTAATGGAAGAGACCGGCCGATGCCTTGCAACGATGGTACACTGAAAATCCCCCCCCTCCAGGTGAATTTTTCGAGTACCCAGCATTATGACCATTAATCCTTTATATTTTACCTGCTCTCCTACTCATATAAGTTTCCGTCGCTTTCACTGGTGTCGTTATGATCCATTAACGTACTTCCTTTGATTTTGTTGTGCAGTAAATAATAAAAGTTGAAATTCTACCAGTGAATATCAATTACCCAATGGTGAAGATCGTTATCGTTCTCCGTGAGACTCTAAGCCTATGGTTTTGATCCCATGAAGAAGTCGAGGATTCACTCTGCTACTGATGAGATTTATACTAGGACAAGACAGTTATCTCATGATTCTGTTATTCAAAGTTATCCGACAGACATTAATCCATGAATAATACAAACGACTAAGTTATTATTGATGCAAAATGAACATACAACACATTTAAGTGATAGAGTAATACTGATAGTAATTTCATAAAACTACTCTGTATTTTCACTATTCAAATCAATTGAAACAAATTATATAATATAAATTATTACCTTTTTTGGTGGTAATGGTAATCCTCTTCGTTTAGCTTCTTCTTCTTCATGTTCATGAAGACTTTCTTCCCATTCACGTAAACGTTGTCTACGTTGTTCACGTTTACGTTTTAATATATCATAGAAACATCGACAACAGAATAAATTTAAAAAGATTATACGAAATCCTCTAGCTAATAAATTACCAATGATAGCTAAATAAATTAACATTAATGGTATACCAATAATAGCATAAATAATACAGGTGATTCGACCCCAAAATGTAACTGGTGCAATATGTCCGTAACCTGTGAAGACGACAAAAAAAAACAAAAATCAATCAAATAATATCATTTTGTGACTTATGGTAAGCAAAGCACAAGCTACTACAACTTACTTACTTACTTACTTACATACTTACGCCCGTTACTCCTCACTGAGGAGCACAGGCCGCTCATCAGGATTCTCCATTGAACTCTGTCCTCAGCAATCCTTTCCAATTGTTTCCAGTTGCTGTTCATCCTTTTAATGTCTGCTTCCAATTCTCGACGCAGCGTGTGCTTTGGTCTTTCTCTTTTCCGTTTCCCGACAGGATTCCATGTTAGTGCTTGTCTTGTGATGCAGTCTGATGGTTTGCGTAATGTATGCCCTATCCATTTCCAACGTCTTTTCCTAATTTCCTCTTCGGCTGGAAGTTGGTTTGTCCTCTCCCATAGTAAGCTGTTGCTGATGGTTTCCGGCCAACGGACATTTAGTATCTTTCGTAGGCACTTGTTTATAAATACTTGTATCCGTCTGATGATGTTTGCAGTAATTCTCCAAGTTTCAGCTCCATACAGCAGGACTGTCTTCACGTTCTAACTGAAGAGTCTGACTTGTCTTTACATCTGCATCGGACATCCTTTGTTCATCGATGATGCTCCCCAGGTATGTAAAAGTATCAACTCCTTCCAGAGTTTCTCCATCAAGTTTAATTGGGTTGGTGCTCCCTGTGTTGTATTTAAGAATCTTGCTCTTTCCTTTATGTATGTTCAGGCCTACTGATGCTGAGGTTGCTGTTACGTTGTTTGTTTTCGCTTACATTTGTTCGTGTGTATGGGCTAAAAGAGCTAGATCATCCGCAAAGTCTAAATCATCCAGTTGCATCCTACTTGTCCATTGAATTCCATGCATCCCCTCAGATGTGGAGGTCTTCATGATCCAGTCAACCACTAGGAGGAAGAGAAAAGACGAGAGTAGGCAACCTTGTCTGACTCCGGTCCTCACTGGGAATGCATTTGTCAGTCGTCCTCCATGGACAATTTTGCACTATGTTCCATCGTAAGAGTTTCGAATGATGTTGACGAGTTTTTCTGGTACTCCGTAGTATCGAAGAAGTTTCCATAGTGTTCTCCTATCTACACTGTCAAACGCTTTCTCATAATCAATGAAGTTGATGTACAGTGACGAGTTCCACTGAATTGAATGTTCAACATGCTGAATGTTTATTTTCATAATAGTTCATCCTACAGTTGTATATTGTTGCTAGTAGATATTTATTTGATATTTCAGCTTATGATTGTTTTGCCAATCTTTATTCTGAACACACAATCGAGGGAAGTACCACAACAACGAACTAGTCAGTGGTAACGTCCATGTTTATGCCGACCCAGTGGTATAGAAAGTTAGGCATTCGACAACCTGAAGACCCTGGAGCAGAATCTAGGATGTACAATACTAAGGAGTCCCATACTAGAACGTCTACAATAGTGGCTCATGTAGATATTAATTTCACTGAGTTTGTAGATATGTCATTGTTAATGATGTAAGAGGGAAGGTCTCCTATCGATTATGTTGCATCACTTAAAAATAATGAAGTGTTAATATGTTAAATAACATTCAACAATCATTGTAAAATAGCTTGAAATGATGAAGATTTGTGGCATAAATTAGTTACATTACTTTCGTCTTAGTATAGTACTTTTCACTAGAACGCAAAGTCGATTCCGTTAGAAACACTAACCCGCGACATTCTAATCGTATATCAAAAACCTAACCATTCACACCAATGGGCCGGCTTCCAATCGTTGGGTTCTCACGTTAAACAGTTTGTGATATAGTGCAACTATCGGTCATTACCATTGATGTCTTACGATCTAGATTATATGAACTGCACTTGTCTCTACTCTTTAGGTTTTTTAGTGGCATTCAATTAACACCCATCTATAACGAATATAATAAACTAAACTTAATATTCGTCTCCACAAAACCACCTCAACCCAACAAAAATAATCAGCTAACAAGTTACTAATTTCAGGATGTACTTAAAGTTCTAGTGAGAATCAGTAACAAGTATGTTTAAAGCATATCGAGTGTTAGTCAGTTACTCAGTAATAGAAATGGATGAGGTCCCAAAAATATATACAAAATGAATAAAGTTATATATATATATATATATATATATATATATATATATATATATATATATATATATATATATATATATATATATATATATATTAGTTGTTGGATCCTGGTTGGTTTTCCTGAATTCCTAGTGTTCAGATATGTTGGAAATGAGATGCTAACCACTGATTAGATTGACTGATTGTTGCATTATATCACGAATTGATAATAGTGGAAGATTCACTACTAAAAACCAATCGGCCAAATGGTGCTGATGTTGGAGCGTCTACTGTGAAACCTAGAGTTCCTGGAATCAATTTTGTAGTAAGATCGTGAATACTTACAATTGAGGATTCATGTACCAAGACAAAACGCCTCTCTTATGCCAATTCTTTGTTCTAAATATCTATTTAACTCAAGCGGCAGAACTATAGAATAGAGACGAATCAATGAGATGCTGACTTCTTATCTCAAGATCATTTAACACAGTTTAGTTGACAATGTTGACAATGTCGTTAATTTAGAGGAGAAAGTTATCGTTAGCTATTTGCGGGAGATAGATTCTTAGAAAGCACAGCATATATACAGTATAGGCAGGTGGTTTTTAAATCAAAACCTACATTAGATATTTAGTATTTGGTATTGACAACTAGGAAAAAGGCATTTCGAAAGGATTTCTGGCCTGAAAAAATCTACCTTAACTTAAATTATTAGAAAGTATGTTGAACGCGGAATAACAATTAACATCGATGACTTAACGTCATACAAGTGCCTATCATGACTTGGATACAGTCATCAGATCATCGTTTACAGCCGACACTTTGTGGATCCCTTAACAGGAATTCACACAAACAACACAGAAGCCATGTGATCTATATTAAAGAATTATTTTCACAAATATAAAGGAACCCTTGGTAAAATGTTCTATAAACACATGGACGAGTATTTATGTAGACGTTACTTTGATTTTAAATGCTTACCATCCTTAGATAATCTTTAAAAATGTAGTTATCATAAGAAATTATCGTACACGATTGAGTAATACTTCATTCTGAAAGTATTTTCTAATAATAGCATCATTCCATCTTAAGCCGCTTCCTTATTAGTCAATATCCACATTACCAATATGAAGGTCGTCCCTTATTCTATAGTCCTGCAACTCAGAATGATTTGCAATATCAAACTCTAGTTAAAAATTAATAATTGACTTTAAGGCTGCTTTTCTCCGCTGGCTTGACTTTGATCTTTAAATTTATTGTACATATTTGTCACAAATCATCATTCATGACCACTTGAATAGCATGTATATATATATATATATATATATAAACATTTCTGTCTTGAAGGTAAACTCAACGGTACCTTAATACACCTTCGTAACTGAACACATTATCATTGATAATACATAAGTTGAAGTAGAAATGATAGAAAAATATATGAAGAAGTCCTGTGGTCGTGCGTTGCGTACTTCTGACGATTCTATATCAATTCAGAGACTCTAGAATTTTAATGATTATTTTAGCTGATATTATGTTCCTGATAAATAAGATCACAATCTTTTCAAATGGATTATTATCCTGCTGAATTTATAGCCAAACATTGGATACACTATTGTCAGACTTTATATGCTAACTTCTTGTTGTGACGAGTGTTGAATTTTCATTGACGAAAACTAGGATTTGAAATCAGACAGCTGTTCCGTCATAGTATGGAGCCCACAAGTAGTTCGAGTTTATGAACCCACTAGGGAATAAACTCTCGAATATTCAGGCTTCGCGCTGTTGATGAGTTCCAAACTGAAACGAAATAGCTATCCAGTATTCCCTTTTTTTCAGTGGTACTTTGCCAACATCAATCAGTGATATATTCAGTTAACTAAAATTTAACTATAAATTGTTGAGGCGGCTCCCAGAAATCGCAACGAAGCTTCTAGAACCCATGAAAGAGCCAGAAACGTTTCATCCAATCACTGATCGATAGAACCTTTCAGAATATCAAAGTGGTGCGTTCTGATTGAACAATACTTGAGACATTTTAGTTAGGAATGGATGGATTATAATACTGATTCTGTTGTTTTGAAAAAACTATAAATATAGGATTATTTTGTACGAAATAAACTCTCCATTTAACTGGATTAAAGTTTTCCTGTTTTCTCGTCTTCTGACTTCTTAATTTGAGACTAGAAGGGTTCAAGACGTTCCAGTACGAAAGTTGTTGCGGCTAGTCAAAATATCACACATTAGATATAATAAGAATGTTATTTATTAAACAACAACTAAATCATTAATATTATCTATTAAGCATAAAACAGTTTAAAGATTTTTATATAGTAATAACACTTTGAGAAGGAGAGCAATCATAGTTGTTATCTACTTCATCATCTAGATTCTACAGTTAGACACAGATTACAGTTGTATAATCATGATCAAATTACAATGAGTATAAATATATTGAATGAATATTATATAATTAAACAATCAGATATATATTATAAAAGAATTATGAACTTTCACGTTGAATACAAATAGAATGAATCCAACAATTGACACGTGGCTATTAAAGGTAAACAACAATCAAAGGTTATTAATTTTTGGACATCGATGCCCTCGAAACATCGCTCGCATCAGCTGGGATCACCGAGTAAGTAATAACGAGGTTAGACAACGGGTGTTAGGCAAATATGGTAAATCAATCAATGAGGTTGTGAATCTTCATCGACTGAGGTGGTTACGACATGTGTTGCGTATGCCCAACCAACATCTTCCTCGACGCGCAATGTTGGCTGATATACGAATAGGATGGAAAAGAGTTAGAGGCGGCCAAACGAAAACATGGCATCAGTCCATGAAGTCACTGACTGCCGATCTGAGTCATGTCGGTAGCTGCAGACTACCTGGATGGGGTCATCGCGATTACCGTAACCAGTGGCTAGAAACACTGAGTGACATGGCCCAGAATCGGTCACAATGGCGCAGATGCATTTACTCATTGTCCTCCCCTAAATCATGAGTTTGAAATTATTCCATAACTTTCTTTCTACGTTTTCTGAACCATATTCTATATGTTCACACTCCTTGTTACTATTATTATTTTATTTTATTGAAGTAACTTCTACTAAATATTGGTGGTGGTGTTAATCTTGCAGTGTCATGGAGGTATGGCATCTTGAACCGATGCACACATGTGCCAGGTTCCATGTTGATTATACATACATACATACAACAATTGAATAAAGAATAGACATTTCGATAAATTCTCATTTCAAATTCAACAAGTATAAGTTCAATATTAATGATCAAAAATTAAATCACATTAGTGAGTAAATTATGTGCACAGATACATGATTTAGGCGATTGAATTATTACAGTCTTTGATGTCGGCTTTGCAGACGCTTATTGTAGTGGAGGTTTCAAATGTCTGTTACTAGCTTAATACCTATTTGTTGAACCCACTCAAGTTACATGATAATATTGTTGTATCAAAAATAACATTCGTCATTTACACTACCATCCCATTGTGTAATAACGCTATATCGAGATAATCTGCTCAGGATGCACATATGGCAATAGAGACTGACCAGTTTCAATCCATTACAAATCAACGAGAAAATACAAGCTTATCCTTATTACATTTCTTCTTCTTGTCATTTATTAATTCATTTAGTATTCAATAATTATTATACGGTCTCGAACTAAGACTACATCATTATTGTTGTTTACTTTAACAATAAAAAAAATATCACTACTTAACATTAATTAATTAATTACTTTTTTTTGTTTTAGTAATCTTTACTTACCTATTGTTGTTATAACTGTTACACAGAAAAATATTGAATTAACTAAATTCCATTTTGAACCATCTAATGTATTCAATATAGTTGAACAATTTTTTGATTGTTTTATATCTAATGCATATAATTCATCAGCATAATTATTTAATAATGTCATTATTATATCATTAATTGTTTGTGTATTGTCTATTTGTTCAGTATTTAATGATTTCATTGTACCAATTATTCGTAATGTTGTTGAATTTAATTTATCATTAAAAGTTTTTTGTCTTTGATAACAATCTTGTGCTTCATTATATAATTCAAGTGAACGAAATATATAACCACCAGAACATAAATAACCAATTAATAATAATGTTAAACCAATATTTTTTATAGTTATTTTAAGTAGTTTAATACAATATCTACCTGAATGACGATGAGTTTTTATTCTTTTTGATGATACTATTGAATTACCATATTCATCGATAACATCAGTTGTAATTGTTTTTGATGTAAAATTTAAATCATCTGTTAATTGTGTTTTATTTAGCATATCAATACAGAATGTAATAAAATCACAATTGAATGATGTTTTTTTTTTGGTTACCGTTTTGAATTCATCATATTTATATATTCATTTGATAAAATGAATTAATTTGATTGGTCAACTAAATATGTTGATAGAAAATTAGTGTAACAGACATACTTATTAGATTGATAGATAAACAGATGAAAAGAATAACACATTTATTCTCACTGGTTATGGAAGTCGACTAGAATAACATTCTAAGAACTACTCTTATAGCATCTATTGAGCACAACAATTTTTAACCAATCAGCTCAAAGTTTAAGAATCTGAACTTACAAATAAGCCAATCAGATTCATGAATTTACAGACGATATTATCCAATCAGAAGAGAGAAAATGTCAGCGGATTTTTTAAAACTAGTGAAATTGTACTAGTTCTTGTGAATTAAAGAATAACGACATTTTATTTCTTTAATAATATCCGTATTCTACAACATTAAACAGAAACATAAATAACCTTTTATGCATCCTTAAATTGAATTTGGTTGTTTATAGTTTTTGATCGGGTTAAAATGAAAGAAAGAGTTTAGGTTTAATATCAGTTAAGAATTTTGATTAAAGTATAACATTATGATGTATATTATATTGTTTTACTGTAGAAACTACTTAGTATTTCATGCAATCTATTCTATGATTTCAGAAATGAGTTTTTCCTCATATTTATATGCATTTTGAACAGCCGGTAAAAGTATTACACTAAACAGTTTTTGACTGGTTTCAAATTATACCAGAACAGTCGATAATTGGCTGAAATGACTATTCATACAGACACGCTTAAGTTCGTTCACATAAGGTTAGTCGTATAACAACGGCAGATGGTGTTTTTCCACTGTTATGTATTCGCCCTATAAGAGGAATTTTTTATAATAAGAATGAGGTGAGGACGATCTTACTAAAATTAAACTGAAAAAATCGTCAACGTAACCTAAAAATCTACTTATTTATTTATTGAATAATAGACATAAAGGCACTATGATTAGTACAACACTTGCATAACACTTGAAATGTTTAATTTCTAAGAAAAATAGAATTGGTATTTTACGGATGAGAACATACAATACACGGGTTCAGTCTTGCGATGATTAGATATCAGCATCTCTGCCTTAAGCGTTTATCCTATTAGGAATTTGTTTTAATTATTGATACTACGGTTATTACCCATTCATCTAAGTATTCAAAAATAACTTGACCAGTAACGTAGTTAATAAAAGTAAAAATTCTTCAATTTGTCTACCACCAACTTAACAATTTATACATGTCTACTACACTCGGTCATATCATGACCTCCACATCTTACTTGTGGCATCACAATTAAGAGTATCACTCACTACGGCAACCAAATGGTAGATATGCATACCCTATATCACATCACACAAGAAAAATGTCACCTATACCACTCTCCTTATATAGAAGAAATAAACCAAGTGAAATAATATGAATTCACTTTATCACATACAATGTTTATTGCTCTTACTTTGCAAATATTCAGACTATACTTCCAACCGTTGATTTGTTATAGACTGAAGTTGGTCAGTCATTGTTGCTATATGTGCATCCTGAGCGGATTGCCTCGATATAGCGAATTTTTCACAAGTATTATATAAGTTGGATTGTAATTGGCAAGTGGAATGCAGGACGCGCGTTTCGTCTTATTTGGGACTCATTGGCTGGATGTACCTGCATCCCAATGTTCATGACCACACTAACTGACCAGCTTCAGTCTATAACAAATCAACGGGAATATACAAGTTTATCCTAATACCAATGTGCCCGTTGCACAAATGTGACTGTCTGGACTCAGTAGTCTAGTGGTGAACGCGGTGGCGATCGACACGAAACGGACTGGGTTCCAATCCGTGTGAACATCAACATTGGGATGCAGGTACTTCCAGCCAATGAGTCCCAAATAAGACGAAACGCGCGTCCTGCATTCCACTTGCCAGTCACAATCCAACTTATACTATACTTACAACCGATTATCAATTGACTCAAATATAATAAATTTTATGGCAGTTCGCACTGACTGGTTTATCACGAAATAAGATTTGTGGCGCAGATAGCCTATTGCATACTACATTTCAATAGTTTAAAAGCATAAATACATGAATCGATATGGAATCGAATTAGGAAACATTGCAAATATGTATATATATATATATATATATATATATATATATGACCATAAAAGCCTTGAATTGATAGCGTATCGAGAAATGACCGAATAAACGACGCTGTGGTTAGGAAAAATATTATAGACAAAGATGCCATATCGGTTGGTGAGATTGTGAATGTTCACTGGTTGAAGCAGTTAGAACACGGATTTTTCATATGTTCAACTTCGATGCACGATATTGGTGGTGTGTAACATGGAAGAGTCCAAATAGCCTAACCGAAACAACGCAACTATCTATGAAGTTGTCGATTGTTAGTGAGAATAGTGCTGGTAGTTGTATGCTATGTTGTTGGGATCCTCACTGTTGGACAACTCCCAAAGACCTCAACGGAGCCTCCAAGACCCTTGAAAGAGCCGGAGACATTCCATCCAATCAGTGATCAATAGGATCTTCCAGAATCTCGACGTGGCGCGTTCTGATTGGGCAATTGTTGAAACTTAGTTCAAATTGGATGGATTATAATACTCATTGTTGTTTCAAAAAACTATAAATGTACGATTATTTTGGGCAGAACCCACTCTCTATCTAACTGGAATCAACTCCCTATCTACTCGTCTTCTGAACTTGAGACTAGGAGTGTCCAAGACGTCCGAGCGCTGAAGTTGTCTGCGGCTAGTCAAGCTATCAAACACGATAATTGTGATCACTTGTTGAAGATATTGAGTGGCATAATTAAGAACTAGTTACTGGCACATCCTTAGTTGTATTCGTAGTCACTATTTTTCTTCTAATAGAAGTCAATTACTATTATTCTTTCATACACACCTAATTCCCTTCCTTTTTGTTGAGTTATATTGTGGTAATAATAGACAAACTTTATTGATGAAGCTTATCACATCAAATGAAATAATGAAGGCTGTCCCGAATTCAATTTATTGATCAAATTCGTTTGGGTTTCCAAGCCCATCTTCCATTGAAGGCAGGTGAGACAAACCAGTCTTCTAAATCAAAATTAACGCTTAAAAATTGTCAGTCACATGCCAAATAGCTCAGTGGTGACGATCTTAAACTGTGAAACTGGATGACCTGGAATTGTATCTACAAACGGACATAAGAGCTTCCTCATTATTGTAGGTAAGTATTGATGAAAAATGCTGAATAACACGAATCTTAAGTGAAGGGTTTCCTGCCGACTACCTCCAAGCCACTTTCTATGTCAATAGCTCATAGTCACTTGATATGCATGAATGTAATCACAGTTAAAATGATATCATCTGGTAAGTCGACTGTTATGAAGTGACAGAGATTGCTTTTAACGAATTTCATTTATAATCTGATAAAAGCTACTCGTATATACTAAGTTAAATATAATGATAATTTGTCTTAAGATAGACATTACCAATTACCCTTATAATGAGAATGCTTACATACTGATTAAAGAATGAATTACTAACCCCTCACTATAACCAAAAATTGCCCGAATTCATTTGTTATGGGTAATTTCAGCTATGCACATATATGATGCGTATGACTGATAGGCTGATGTTCCATTCGATTCTGGCAATTCGATTTTCAGCAAAAACAAAGTCATTTACAGGATTATAATCCTGAGTTCAAATATGAACGTTATCTACTGCACAAACAGGAGTAGGTGGAGCAAGATTGTAACCTGAAGGCTAATAGTTGAAAAGCTGATTATAATCCCTGCTATTGATAATTTAGAAGTTAACCTAAATGAAGATGCTCATTTCTGCTTAGCTTGATAACTTTTATCATAAAACTGTAATCATACTGTGTTTAAGCTATTAGTTAGGCCGACTTTAAAATATAAAATATGGGACCACTAAAAAGTGAAATGAACATATTAAGGAAACAAAATTATTGGAATGCAAATTTCATGTTGAGAACTCGTTGTTTTAACTAAGAATGATGATCGTCGCGCCATATCACAAACTGGTGGAAGCGAGAACTCTACCATTCGGCGTCGGTTCAGTGGTGCAGAATGTTGAGGACTCACCAATCTAGAGACCCTGGCGAAATCAAAGGTGTGCACTTCCGAGAAGCTCCACGCCAGGACAAAGAAGTTGTCCAGTGCTTCTTGGCCCTCAGCAGTAGTACCCAACCAAAATCAATCTGTAACAAATACAAACAATTAAAGATATAAGGTACTGAATAAATAGATTATTATGAAACTTCATTTTATGCAATGATGAAGTATTAGAAGGATAAAAAGGTTCTTTGATTACATTTTTTAGTTGTAACCCTTCTGATTGGGAATATGAAAGACCGATACATTTTCACATTAGAAAGCAATAGGAAACAGAGAGAATGAGAGCAATGAATATTACTCAAATTATTACGAGAAGCGATATTATTGATCCTTACAATGCAGACAACTGATAATCTTACAAATTACAAGACACAATAGTTAAACAAGAATCATTCGTTACAAAATACGTTGTACGTGTTTCATTTTGGTGATCTTCGACAGTAAGTATTTAACTTCTTTTCATCAATTAATAACAAAAAGTAATTAGTCAATTATAACAACAATAACACCAGTTGAAGTATTATGAATTTTATTATTGCATACTGAAGAGACACCAAAATTCAATATCTAGGCTGTGTGATCAGAAATAGGAAGAATAAAGGTCACTAGAAAGAACAAGAAAAAAGTATATATACATAATAATAACAATCTAATTTGACAGTTTATACTCTTTTGTTAGTTTGAAGGACTTATCAACTGTATTGACTTAAAGTGTACATGCGAGTATATATATAAAATTCAGTTTGGTGGTGGTAGGGTTAACGGTTGTAATGATGGAGTAGCTCCCTGGTTCTGTAATACGGAAAAAGATGCGGCCTGTTGTTGATGTTGAAGGATATGTTGTGAGTGAGGTTGGGCAACATTATTTGTAGGAGTGTTTATTGAAAATCCGGATATGATACATTGATTGTTACCTGTAGTTGCAACAGAGGCACCAATACAAGTCGAAGGCGGAGGAGTGGTCATATTTAGTGGGACACCAACAGGACCGGGAAGTGTGGATGTATCGAGATAATGCCTGAAAAATGGAAATGAGATAGGTTAATGATGTTATGGTATGGTTCCTACAACATATATGCAAAATAGATATACTCCTAATGGATAATAAAATGCCAGCTACATCTGGATGGTTGAATCCTATCAAGGCTTTCTAGACTCACATAAACAAGTGGTGCATTTTAATTCTTTCAATTATGTTAGATACCAACAGAACCCTTAAAGATGGCAATGTTTTATTAGTTTTCGAGTACGCTAAATGACAAATATAAGAATGTCTATATGACAAAGCTAAGCGAGATTTCGGAATCTGTGTCAAAATTTTGTTAGACACTGACCAGCAAGGGCTAATGAGAATACTGAGATAAGTGGTCATTAAACTCAACTACTTCATTCCCAGTGATCAGTCTAGGCGACAATGAAGTCTATTCATGAAGTATTATACTGCATTTATATAGACATAAAAGCATCTCAAACTCCCTTATATTGTTAAACTGATGTTATGCACCGAACAAGTATGACAAATACACTCAACAGTATAGTTGAAGTGTAATAGAATGATGATGAATAAAAAAAATTATTGATGCACAAATGAAATATTACATTTAAAAACACTTACTTTAGTTGGGCTTTAGGCTTAAGATAATCATCATTGCTAAGTTGAAAGACATCTGGTCGGAGATCTTTTCTATACGTACAACATTTTCGTATAAATTCCTGTAACAATCAAGATAAGCATATAAAATCAGTTAATTTAGAAAAGGGACAAGTAACTCGTAGGAGCATTATTGAATAACATTACGGATTCAATAAACAGTTTAGCTTACAGAGCACTATAATTTAAATATTTTTGGGGAAAAGAGAAAAAATAAACTTACTTTTGCACCGTCGCTAACTTTTGTTGTTGAAGGGAATACAATGGTTCGTGCATGTAGAATTGTATTTTCATGCAAGATATCAGCTTGGGACATATTATGACCAAATGGCTATATAGAAAAACAAAATGTACTCATTATTTAGGATCCATGATATTTCGCTTAGTATTCACCATAACGTGATATCATCTGAATCAACTAGGAGTTACTGGATAATTTGTTAATTCTAGTTTGCTATTTCTTAATACAATGAATTATATAAGGAATATATGACTACACTTTAGTTGTATGGTATAATGGTATTTTTAAAACTACTTTGGAACACTCTACCGTTCAGCCGTCTACGATTTTTTCAGTGACTCTCTTGGTGATATTAGTTAGTGACCAACCTTTTTGAACTTGAACTAATATCATTAAACTAATCAATATATTTGATTGAATATGTCACAGATTGATGTTGGCAGTGTACCACTGAAAACCAGGGAGCACTGTTTCGTTCTAGTGTGGAACTCCTCAGCAGTGCACACTCCAACAGTGACTAACTAAAGGATGTTCCTGAAGCTCTAGTGAGAAGTCGTGACTGGTAGAGTTCAGACTTGTCGGGTGTGAGACAGTCATCACCAATGACAATCGATGATCGTTGCGTTATATATCACAGATTGATGGGAGTGAGAATTCTACCATTGGATGCCGACCAAGTGGTGCAGATGGATAGGCGTTCGCCGTCAACCTGAAGCTCCTGGTGCGAAATCTATGGTGCACACTGGTGGGGAGTTTCACACTAGAACGAAACAGTGCTCCCTGGTTTTCAATGGTACCTTGCCAACATCAATCTGTGACATATTCAATCAAATAAATAACCAATCTCCACAAAAATAACCATCCCAATTGAACTATAATAAATATATATAGAGAAAAAACTAAACCCTAAATTGGTTTACTTTATACATGGGCACCTTAACAAGGTACGGGAAAATAATCTTAGTCTGACATATCTATTATCATAATTTTTAATGCATTATGCAAATAGGCTCGGTACAACATAGCCATATCAACAAATGTCACTTTGGTTTTACGAAGAAAAACTTATTACCATTTGAAGTAATCGGATAGTATATATTTCATCATCGTATGATACATGCACTCAAATGTGGAGTATCAAATAGTGACCTAAGTTGTTGCGAAAATGTTGAAGTTAGAAATAAGTATGCAATGAATATGAAATAAAAAGTTATCCAAAGAAGTGAAAATTTTCGAAAGTAGTAAATCACTGAAAACTAACCTTTTTACCAAATAGGCACTGAAAGAAAATTACACCAACAGACCAAATATCGACTTTTGAAGAAATTTTAGGAGGTTCGCGTCCAGTCTCAAAACATTCCGGTGGTAGGTACCAATAAGTACCTGCACCTTGTGAGGTTAAATCCATTCCAGTCTCTGGATTGTATTTATCTTCTGTCATGAGTTTACTTAAACCAAAATCTGTGATTTTGATTTCACCAGCGACTTGACCGGAACCCAATAAAATATTACCTGTAATAAGACAGTAAAACAACAAAATGACACATGATATAAGTAATACCGAAATTAATTAACATATCAACTTTATAAATATCTTGACAAAATGGTAACAAATTGTCAGTGGAAAGTAAAACACTGCGATGCATCTCTATTCACGTCTTGTTCAACTGAATGTATGCCATGTGCGCTCAAAAATACCACATAAAGTGAACAAAATTACAGCACTTATGAAAAAGATGATACATCACTATCTATCTCAATATATCATCAAATGATGTGGTGATTCAGAACAAAAGTAAGGAACTGTAGTGAATAGCAATAAGTTGTCTCATTCATCTCTTTATTATTTTCAAAAGAACCAGAACAATAAATTCTGCAAAATAAGATAAATTCATTTTATTTCATTGATTTCTCATCAACTAACATTTGACACAGGACAACAAATTGATATTTTAGAATGTTTTAAAGTGTTGAATACATAGAAAGCTTCAAACCTTTCAAAATATGCGAAAGGTATCGCTATTAAACACTTAAAACCAAACTTATATATCCAAAAAGATACAGTTATCAGTCTTTCTTTACCCTGGTAACTTAACACACTTCATTGCATAATTGTTTTTTTTTCAAATTAGATTCACTTTACTTCATTATTGTCTCTGTCTTTCCAGATGAGATTCAATTTGTTACGTTACTATTTTGCATTGTTAAATTTAACTCACTTAATTATGTCATCAATTTATATTTTTGGTTTTCTTATTATGTAGTTACATAAACTGTGACTACTATTTCGTTTCCTATTTCTGGTACCTTCTTTTGCATTGGTCACACATAACCAACATTTTAATTATGTTTACATGTCCATCATGTTTATATAATTAAGAATTTCAACCATTAACATAAGCATGTCAAACTTTGTTTCAAATATATATCTATATGAAATATCCTTCGCAAGTTGTGGAACTAACAACTAATCAAAACAAATATAGAATATCAGAGACCGAAATGAAGCCAATTGATGAAATTGTGAAGATGCCTTCACTGAAACAGACACGTAACTAAGGTGACAAACAAAGAGGAAGCTTGATAAGCAGGTTGCAATCTCAATGATCTGAGATCATAGCTTACAAAAATCATATATTTTAATTGCTTATAGTTCAAACAAAATATTAAAATAGTCATCTTGATGTTTGATATTTTTTATACAAGCATTTTACTTTTTTGAAAGAAAACAGATTCTAATGGTAAGTTGGCTTGACCTCTGATAACAATTCATTAGAATTTGCGTCAATAATCCAGTAACGTAATTAATCAGTAGGAGAATATGTGAGAGAGGAACATATTGTAATCAGTGGTATTGTTAGCTTATTAACTTGTAAATGGCACAATTGCAAGGTTTTTAAGTTGAACGAACACAACAGAGATATAACTACACAAATAATGATTTTCAATGTTTTTTACCAACAACATACATAGAAACAAAGCAAAATAAAACAAAATTTAAGCATAAATTTAGAACTGTACATACCTGGTTTCAAATCATAATGAATTACAGGAGGTTTACGTTCATTTAAGTATTTTAAAGCAGAAACTACTTGACAAATAATGGATTTAGCTTCACGTTCAGGGATACTCTTGTTCTGTTTAAGAAAGAAATCTAAATCGTTACCTTCACTGTATTCCAGTACAGTGCAAAAGCTAAAAAAAAAATGAAATAAGACTGTAAGTGGATTTCACGTGAAGAATATTCAGCACTGAAAGTGAATTCATGTATAACATTCTGAGACCATTACTACTACTACTGTTTGTAGACACTTAGGCTTCAAACAAAACACTATGAGAACTACGTAAAACTATACCTGTAAGAAGGTTCAACAAAGTCTGTACGGAAACAACAATTACGACACATTGAAGGTAAGTTAGTCATTAATCAGTCATAAATAACGCATAACTTGGCACATATGTGAGCTACATCAAGTTACCGCACCGCATCAGTACTGCAAGATGAATATTAAAGTGTTAGCAACAAAAGTGGCCACAAAAAAATAAAACAAAAACAAAAAATCATTAAATCCCAGGATATACGGAAACATGAAGAGTGAATGTAACTGCGCCAGTGCGGCTAATTGTGAGCTATATAGCAACTGTATAAGATAACCACAGGGATGCCATATTAAGCAGTCTGCACGTACCAACACGTTAAAGATGAAGAAAATAATTGAGACAAACTTTGCGAAAAAAGTATCAAGACTGTAGGTCGACCAAAATGCAACATTAATAAAATCACTGTCTACTGCAGTGTGTCGTGCTGGTTAGAATAAGAGTAACTTAGGAAGTGATTAGGGAACTTCAGTAAATCCATTCTACCATTGACTAGTAGTATGAGTCCTATAGGGAAGTGTACGTCTATCTACTTGGTTAGTGACTTTAGTTGATATAACTCGAAATTTTCAACTGTATTATTAAAATTTCTGCTTATTAAATCATCATTTAAATCGTATTTATAACTTAACGGTTCCCATTCGTTTTCAATATAGTTTTCTTCAATTCTAATGTTACATATTTCAATAGTCTGATTAATCGCCGATTAACATGGAAGGTGGAATAGGGGTAGTCGACAGGAAACCCTGAATAGCTTGAACAGCTCAGTGATAACGGTTGCAAGTTGTGAAAATGGATGACCTGGGATTGACGTCATAGGGGAGAATAAGTTCCATCATAGATTGTAGATGCGCTGATGAATGCCAAATAGCACTAAATCAAGGTCCGTGTTTCCTGCCCACTACCACCCCCCAATCCAACTTTTATCTCTATAGTGTTGTTGAGTTACTTAGACTGGTGTCCACGAGACAATTCGATCAGCATTATAAAGAACTTGATAAACACCAAAAATTGGTCACTGCATAATGATCAACCAATGCCCCGAGTAATACGTTGTCCTTATATACAATCCTCTGTGCTGGATAGAAAGTATATTTTGGAATCAAACATCGATTGATTAGATTATTTCTGTATCATAAAGACTACGCTAGATGTGGTATAATTTAGAATAAACGACTGAAATATAATCTACGTAGATTATTCTCAAATCACAGCTTATTTTGTCATCCATCCGCTACCAACTATACCAAGATACATTCATTTAGGTTCTACACAGTAATGGATAACAATCCAATGCAGGATATATGTTTTATCTTACACTAAACATTAGTGAATGGATATACCTTTTAATCATGAGTAACTACATGCATAACTAACATCCATAGCATAATCTTATGTAGATAATAATACTTACGCATCATGATCAATATCAAATACATCGAAAACTTTTACTATCCTCGGATGATTCAACGTTTTGTGAATTTCGATTTCTCTCAATGCATGCCTATCAAGAAAAAAAAGGTTTTATTTAGAAACATATTTACAGTCATACTACTCAAATGAAAATAAGTAGCTATTAGTTTAACAATTGTCTGTGAAAAACAAACTGAATAGCGGTAAATCTATTTATCTGCGAATAACAATGACCACAGTGTTACTGTACTTAGGTAAAAAATGTTCCAGGTGACTTTGGCAGCAAATTCCGTTTACAATCCAATATTCAAAATGCATACAGATACTAAGACTAAGTTTTTTAGTGAAATAAGTGTATAGAAACTAATGATTATAACAGCAGACTTTTCAAAATCACGTTTTGTACATTGGTTTTTCAGAGCGATTTTTATCGGACATGGCACCATTTCATGAGCAGGCATAAAGAGGTATCAAAAGATTGAGGATCTTCAGTAATAATCCTAGCACTAGTCAATGAATTTCGTAAGATGTAATGAGCGGCAGTATCCTGAACAAACGGCAATTATAAGCTATGCGAAATGTTTTTCACGCAAAGATGGAGATATGACGAAAACTGTTATCAAATACTTATAAGGTTCTAGTGAGAAGTTGTGACTAGTGAAGTTCAGACTTGTTGGGAGTGAAACATTTATCACCGATGGCAATGGATGATCGTCGCGTTCCATCACAAATTGATGGAAGTGGGAATTCTACTATTGAATGCCGGTCCAGTGGTGTAGACGGTTAGACTTTCGTCAACCTGAACTACTGGGGCGGAATGTAGGGTGCTCATTGCTAAGGAGTCCCATACTAGGACGAAACGGCTGTCCAGTGCTCTTTAATTCAGTGGTACTCTACCAGCATCATCAATCTGTGACGAATTCAATCAACTAAAATATTTATGTGAAAAATAAATATGACGGTTAATGACAAAAAGTTATCTCTACTAAATTGATTGATTCCCTAAAATAAGTATAATTAAATCAACTCAGAAAAGGGATGTATTACACAGAACCGTTTATTCAAAAGTGTTAAACGTTTCTACTTAGTTTATAAATATATCGTACGACTCTAACAAGCATACTAACAAATGGAAATAGTATAATCGAAAATAACAGTCTCACAAACTGTGAAACTTTGTGTAGGAACTAACGATAACAGTCATTTGCCTAAACTAGGTGGAATACAGTCGGAGCATCCAGCACAGTAGTTGAAAGTTAAGTGCTTTAAACACGAAGACATTGCTTCATTACAAATGGAATAATAACGCAGCAATGTGCATAATCATACAATATACATCTATTCTATTCAACCAAATATGAAAATTCACTTACTTAATGTAATTATCTTTCTTATCCTTAGGCCAAGCAGGATTAAGTTGATGAATTTTACAAGCGACATATCGGTTAGCAACAAGATCAAAACCCTGAATAGACAACAAATATGAAAATGAAATGTTGAAAGGCATTTTAGAAAAATATAATCAGAATTGAATTGATAAAAACTTGATATTTTATCAATACTATTTATGTAGCAATTAATATATCGGGAAAGCACTTGAGGTAAAAAGGCGCAAACAGTTACCTATAGAGCATACTATAGTGTGTATAAGGTACGTGTTATTGTTTAAATGTTCCCACAATAGAATGGTGTGTGCATTGTATCCTGCGGATCAACAGTCATTGTAGTGTTACTTCCAATGTATCGGGGGGGGGGGTAGTTTACACTACACTACTGTAGTCGACTTTTAACAAATATGTCTACTAGGAATATGTTTACTATGGTAGGCTTCGATTAATTCTATGAGGCTGAACAAATCGAAATAACTGGGGCAGGGCTTGAATATTAGCTGGAAGCCGAGTGTTTTAACGATTAAGCAGCCATAATATGATATAAACGAAATAGCAATATATTTAATAATGTCGAAAAAAAGTTTCTGGCATCGAAAGATGTCATAAATTATGTATGGATTTGAAAACTACAAAGAACGGTTTTCACAAATCACCACCTAACTATCAGTATTCTAATCAGTATCGGTTTCAGTGGTTTATACACTCGTTCAATATTATGCTGTCTTGACTTTCCATCTTTTAGTTACCGGGTTAACGATCAAATAAAGATAAATTCGACTAGCAAATAGTTATAGGTTATAAGTAACTTGTTCAGAATTTATTTGTTATCGAGTTTGTAAGAATTAAGATAAACAAATTAATAAGGCAACAAATAAATTTTCAGAAATTTTCATCAATTTGAATTTCTTTTAATCAGTTTACTGCACATATTACTTAATAAAAACAATGAAAATGAAAGCAAACCGGTTGGACAAATATATTAAGAATAACGTAAAGCCTGACTACGAGCTGCTCTAATTCATAACAGATTACGAGGTGAACAAAAAGCACTGCTATATAAGCCATAATACAATAGCAAATTGCATTATAATCGAATTTAACGGTGTATATGAAGTGTACTTTAACATTATTTAATGTACACTTTTCCTGAATAAGGTAAATGCTCTTAATTTCAGAAATCTTACAAATGGATCGCGAATTCAGTTATGGTCAACTTACAACCTGCTATAATTTTACATCTTCCTAAAGTTAACAGACCAAAGTTAAACAGAAATAAAATTAATAGGAATAACAAACGAGAAAGCAGTAGAAAAGAATGAACACTGAATGTCTCGAAAAGAATGCATGTATGGATAAGTATTCAGAAACAAGTCGTGTGCCACTGTGACCGATTCTGAACTATATCACTCAACGTCTACAGCCATACATTATAGTTAACGTGACCGCCTCAACAAGATTGTCTGTATCTACCGGTACGGCTCATTTCAGCTGTCCATGATTTCTCAGACGGATACCATACCTTTAGTTTGACAGCTTTCGTTAATAACGGAACATGGTAGTTGGTAATTAGATACAAATATTACATCTTAGTCATGTCTTGTATTCATCAACTGAAGTAGCTAGGAGATATGTGAGGCATGCCTAACTGATATCTACATAGATGTATAATACTAGTAGACGTAGGCGTAGTTTGAAAGAAAGCGATCATGAACTAGATAGTGTCTAATTCTCAATAGGCTTATTTACTGTACTGATCAAGCTAAATTTGTGATCAAAACAAGATACTTTATTAAAACAAACAAAAATAAAGCAAACGATTGAGCAACCAATCAACCAACCTTGTGAACTTCTGAAAATCCACCTTTACCGAGTAAATTAAGCAGAAGATATCGTTCATTCAATAATGGATGATCTTTAAAACGTGAAGCATCTTCATTGGAAATTCGTTTAATTTCTCGAATATGTAAATTTCTTTCTCGATCTAAACGTTCTAATTCCATTTGAATTTCTTTGTCTTCTTTAACAAGCATCTGTTTACGCAAATCATAGATTTCTAATTGTTCATAAAATTCATCAACAGAAACTCTGGAAAAAAAATAACAATAATTTATGATAGATTAATATCTATTCATCGTGATTTATACTATTAAAATTTTCAGCAAAGTAGGTGGTATAAAAATTTAAAGTATACGTTCACAGTATACGTTCATAGGCATGAAATGATTTTAATCTTGAGGATCAAGGTCTTCCAGTGTTAACGGAACCCGTTTTTCATAAAAATGAATGTTTACTTTTAATTGGATTACGAAATAAAAACATTCGACTGAGATAAGATAATGATGCTACATTGAGGTAGTTAACCCAAGTAATGTTAATCATGCTTAATAACTGCCTACCTAAATCTAAATTAAAAATACGATAACAGATTTTAAGGCGTTAGATCTTGACAAAACACTGATCCATGAAACACTTAAACTGTCAGTTTTAACATACACAATGATGTTTGTCAAGCGAGAGAAATTGGTGATTAGAAAAGCAAAGACTATTCATCCATAACCAACCAGATTCTTATTACATATCGTATCTTCATATTATTACATGCGTTTTTATGCCAGCCAAGTGTGTTTCCGTTCGCACCATAAAACAGTGCTATTTCAATGGTTTAGCTAAAAAGTGAATGTTCTTACAGAATAATATTTAACACGCAATATAATCAGCAATCATAATCACTAGATGCCCGTTTCCAGTATTCAAGAGGTCTATGATTAACCTATGTACAAACATTGTAATAGTACTCCAACAACCAACCATCAAGTATGTCAGGATAGTATTATTATAACACACAAAGATTCAAACATGAAACAGGACCCATAACTTACTCATCATATTTAGATTTAGTACTCTTTTTTGCATCACCAACATTTGGTTTGCGTTTGTTCCATTGTTTCTTTTTACGTTCAATCTCTTCACGAACAAGTTCAATATTCTTACGACGTCTAAGGCAACAAACCGAAAGGGAGAAGCATGAAAATAACAAATGAACATTATTCTGAAAGCTGTAAACGAAAGAAGTTTTAAAATTAACATATTCGAAATGTTTGTCAAATGGATTTTGTGACTAACAGTAAGATCAACCTGAAAAATAAATGAATAGACAGATAGTGAAATATTCTTTACCCATTTACAAGTTGATGTATTAGGTTCCGAGTCACATTTCGATTGTGAGGAGTAGTGATACTAAATGGCCAGCTAAATCGAAACAGAGACAAGTGGGTTTAGACTTGGCAGGAAATAAGTAAGGAATACTATACTACACTTGTCAACGATTCAATGATATATGAATGCATTTTTTAACAATAGGTTGACCAGAAATAACAAAGTGAAAGTATATTTTGAATGTCAGTCACTTATGTCAATAATGAATGGCTAAAAAACAAAGGTATGGTATGCATTAACAATAAATTACTGGATTTCATGTACAAGAACAGAAATAACTCACTGATCTAATTCCTTGAATCTTGAACCTTCAATCCACTTTTCTTCGAAATGAGCACCCTGTCTTTGGGTTATAAATTGACCTAATCGCAAACGGTTTTCCATAACTTTTTGACGTGTAGTTTTTCTTTCTAGTAAGCTCTAAAAGAACGGTGAGTAATTCGAAATGAATCGGATTAGAGAGAATACATAGGCAAAAAACAAACCACCAGTAACGTTATTTGAAATAGATGTAATACAAGGCACTTGAATAAGCAAAAAGTCTGGCATATATTGTATTCAAGGTATTCATGAAGAAGACGTATAAATAACGTACTTTTTCAATCAACAATTCACGTATCATTTCGCGAGAACGAATGGCATTTTCTTGCAGTTTTGTGATAGACTCTCGCTGAACAACCGTTTCATGTT
This sequence comes from Schistosoma mekongi, assembly GCA_034768735.1. Taxonomy (NCBI): domain Eukaryota; kingdom Metazoa; phylum Platyhelminthes; class Trematoda; order Strigeidida; family Schistosomatidae; genus Schistosoma; species Schistosoma mekongi. Next base: position 2,810,762 of record CM068308.1, read on the forward strand.
CCAAATCAGCAATTCGACGCTGTAGACTCTCAACAGTGGTCAGCGGCACAGATGAACCAGGAGCACTAGCTGTAAATAATGAAGGGTTGCTATGTGAAGATGCGGTGTTTGAGCACTGTGAATCATCTACAGATTCCGTATTTGATGACGGGATGACAGCTTCATCTGTTTGCACCCCGATATGGGATCTGAAGTTGTTTATGCAAGAACCGGAAACAGTTGTAACGTTTAGTGCTGTGGGATTATTCAAACAGGATCCGGAGGTTAGATAACCAGCATTCGATTGTCCAACATGAGGACAGGATGAGTTAAGATTAGCAGGTAACTGAAGATTAGAATAGGTAGGCAACGGAATAGCGTTGTAGGGTGTTGTGCAAGAAGTTGGATTAGCGTTCACATTTACAGCCATACTCAACCCAACCATCGACACAGGATTATCACCAGAGCTATCACTTAGGCTGGCCGTACTGCAGGCACGGACAGGTGACAACTGAAAAGTAGCTGCATTGTTCGCATACTGAACTCCTGTTGCTGATGTAATAATCATTTGGTCGTTACTTGCACAGCTTGTTGTCACAGCTTCGTTCAGCGATGGGATATAGTTATGATTTAATCCAACCATTTGATTATCCAGAGAATGTCCACCTGTAGGTGACTAAGTAAAACAAAGGGCAATAGGACATAAAAAAACAGAAAATGTAAAAAAGATAATATTTCTACTTACTACAATTCTTATTCTACGAAATAGCCCTAAACAAGATAATGTTTAAAGTACCAGTCTCACATTTACTCATTTGAAGTATGATCAAAGTTAGTTATTGAGGTTGTTACTCTGAAGCTATTACTGAAGAGCAGAATAGTGTTCAAACTTGTTTATTACGATAATTAGAACGAACGTATAAAAAACAATGTGGCATTCTGTGGGGTAGCCTAAACATTCACATTTTAAGAGGGTTATATAATGGCTTACAATGCTACTTAGACGAGCCATCATAAAGTATTGATAAAAAACAATTGAATAAATTAGATTACAATTACTACACTATATTTTGATGCACTAATTGGTAAACTATTCATATTTTATTGGGTATCAATAGCTCAGTTGCCATTCCTCTATCGGCTGTTTTATCCTAATATATCTAGTGTAGGTGAACAGTTTTGATAAGACGCACCATTCGTTTTGAATTTATTGTAGTGTAATCATTAGGTTGAAAATGGAGGGAATTCCTGAGACACTTTTACTACTATCTACAGCAACCATGACGTGATTATACACGCCAATAATGTTGAGTCTTGGTATTTTGTCTAATTTGCATGCTCTCATACTAGACATGAATCTCAAGATTTGTTTTTAGTACTAGCTTGTGATTAGATACACATACATTATTTTGGCTACTGATTGCAAGAATTGTAGTTCCATGAGACACACAGAAGTAGAGCAGTTTCTGCATTACTGACATTTGGATTAATGCGTTGCTTATCCTGAATCTATAGGTGATTCAAAAATGTTTAATAAAAACAAGTTGAGATACAAGTGTTTACCATGTCAATCTCCTGCAGTAATTATAATCTAGATGAGAATAGTTGTTTTTAGACTTATTTGCAAAGGACTAGACGATACATGATTTTAAAACCTGGTTGGTGTGATGCTGCTACACACTGCGTAGAAATTTCGACACTATGAATATAACACAGACTTACAGGGCTCTGTAGATGAGGATTATGTGTTGGACTGGTTGAACCGCAAGACGAATACAATGGGCCAGGCATGAACTGAATGAGAAAAGACGAGTGAACATGAGTTATGATTAGACTCTTGGATTTTAGAGCTATATATATATATATATATATATATATAAAGGATTATAGTGACTACAATAGAAAATTTCGGGACTAAAGCAACCTATAATATACAAAACCATCTGACAAAACGAAGGACACAATGTATACATTATGGCAGATTCAACAGAAAATTTGAAACATTATCTATTCATCAATCAAAATTTATTCGAGTTAGGACTCTGAATGAGCCTACAAATTAACATACTAAATGTGGATGTTAATTCACATGTAAATTATTTAATTTATGATTTTGACGATTCTATTAGCCACAAAATTACTGTAGAGCTGATAATCTGCAGAGTCACACTAATATTGTAAGAGGATAAATGTACAACTCACTTTAAAGATCTCATCAATACGCTTTGAACCACGTTCTTGACAAACCATTTTCTTGGGTTTCAGTGTATGACCTTCGTCAGAGCCAACTAATTTTCGCCGCTTTTTCATACCATTTCGAGATGGCAACGAGTCGCCTTGTCCACCAGGAGTTGGGGTAATTGATCCTATCGAAGGGGATAAGTGATACGTAGGATTGTTTGTTTCAATAAATGCTACAGATGGTTGAACGGAAAGTTGGAATGTGGAGTAAGGAATATTTTTTTCATTTACAAATGTTTGAGATGGCTTTATAGGACTGTTGCCCGCAACAGAATTCGGGGTGTGCATAGAATTCGACCTTGATATATACTGCAGGCCATGAGGTGAACCAAGAGGATTTACTGGCATACAAGCAGCCGAAGTTTCTATAAGCTTATCATCCGACTTAATGGGGGACGCAAGAACGCCATCATTTGTTGTGCTATCAGATTCTCCAACAGAACTTGAAAGCATTCTATTTCTTATTGCTATTGTGGGTGAAATCACGTGGTCTCCTTGCGTCTGAACGTACAACTGCGCACTTTGAACATTGGCACCCGGATTAGTGACCTCCAGTCGATTATTGTCTTGGCTATTTGGGCTGCATAACTTTCTATTTGTATCTACAACATTCGGAATCCTCTCATTTGTTTCAACTGATATCGAAGGAATTAGTGTGGAAACTGGTTTAGGATCGCTGCTACTAGTACTCAGATCATGTTCACCAACTGAACTAAATGGACTAGAAGAACCGCGTAAAACCGAGTGTTCTGGAGTGTGAGAAGGTTCTTCCGTTATTGGAAACATATATCCAGAAGCATATGAATCAGACTTTGTGGAGGCAGGCGCATTATTAGTTGACTTCAGATGGTTAGCTCCCTGGATTCTAGCTTCTAGAAGTTCGTGTTTACGTGGATCTACATGCAGTGGCATAGTAAATGTACCTTAAGTAAAAATATGATGAAATTATCTTGCTAGTTTATATATGAAGTAGAAAATGATTATTATAAAAGTAAAAATTCATATTCATGATAATGAAGAAAAATTCATTTTTGACAAACACTTCAAGAGGACACTCACAAACTGTCATAGTAACAGGTAAAATCAAACTACTGAGGTGCGAAGCAGCTAGTTTACGACTTTATTTATTGGTTCAGGTATATGACTTCAGAAACAAGATCATGAATATAGACAAAAGTCCACGTACTAAAGTACGGACTGTTTTACAGAACAATAAAAACTCGAATTAAAGACTTTAATACAACAATCAAGCCCTATTCTTATCATTCAGTGGAAATAATAGCACAACGACCTCAAAATATCAAAAGTCTATAAACAAAGTTGAATTTAGTCACCTAAAACTAAGAACAAATAAGGTAGATAGACTTCAATACATCGATCTTAATCATCAGTCCAGAGATGGAGATCAGAATGAATGAACAGTACTGATACATTTTACTCTGCCTAAAGAATCTAATATCACTGAATTCTACTAAGAGCGAAGTCACCAGATGTGCACTGAGAATATCCAAGCACCAAATTCAGTAGCACCACATTGAACGCATTTACTGTTTTTCAGAATGGATCTTAATTTTTGGATAAAGTTAAACCTCGATATTGAAACCAAACTTCATCCGATTTAGGTTGTAAAACGCTAATGAACATCAGTAACAATGTTACATAATATGAGACTGAGTCATATTTGATTAAAAACAGTAATATTATCGGCTCCCATGAAGGTAATTTGATGGGATCACAGGCTGACACAATACGACTGGGATGCAAATGACATAATCACTAAGCCGCCACCTCACAAGTATTAAGCATGTGAAACGCCTGAAAAAACAACGCTTTAGGAACTAGTGATATCAGCCATTTAATAAAAACCCAATTGAGTGATAAAAGAGCAGGTTCTTTTGGCCGCTTTAGGACACTGAAGTCGGACTTCCTGAAATCAGTCCAGATACTTCAGCTGAACAGAAATATACTGCCTTAAGGAATATGTGGAATGTATATGATCAGGGACTAAACGCTATCTCTGGTAATAATGATGTTAATGCTATGGTTTAGTTATCTGGATTAGACTACATGACTTTCCAAAAGATATTTTCCCAATGACGATAATTACATGGACCTCATTGGCAAACCGAAAAATTCTACGCAGGTGAGTGCAGTTCACAAATTCCTCAATCTTGTTTTTCTTAAAACAACTTCATAAATAATCATATCATAAAGAGCTAGGTTTATTAATTGATGGGAATTATCACAAACCTACTTATGAGGTCAACCTAATCAGTGGTTTTCAAAACAAAGGCTTTCATTCATAAGTCGTTAACAATAGACCACTAACCATTAAGTCCGTAAATGAATAATTTACTCTAACAACCCCTTAACACACGACTTTCTGACATGTAAAAATACTCTCCAATAAGAATAAACCATGTTGTAAGTAGTTTTTAAAGTGTTTTCTTTGATTTCGTACACATCTGATAGTAAATGTTTTCTGAATGAATATATCTTAGGAAGCATTTTAAACACAACCATAGTATCACATTAAATGAGATGGATGAAACAAATCATAAACTTATATCTAGTTGCCCAAGCAGAATCACGTGAGATTATACCCTCGGTTGCTTGATTATATGTGAATATTTCAGGAACAACTTAAAAACCAACTAGTCAACTGTATAAACGATACCCACCCCGAGTCAGCTTGGAATGATATCCAAAAAGCTGTTGAAACAGCAGAAACATCTACTAGCAAACTAAACCAAAAAGTTAGGAAAACTCAGTGGATTTCAGCTGCATATACTGAACTGATAGATGCTCGGCAACACATCCCGTCTAGTTCTAAATACGATGAGGAGCGAAGGCAACTTAAACGCAAACTGGTTAAAAGCTTACGAAATGACCGTGAGCAGTGGTGGGTGGCGAAAGCTAGAGATGGAAAAGGCAGCGGCAATAGGTAACAGTAAGCAACTGTTCAGACTTATCAAGAAAATGGGCATCAAAAATCCAACTGTAAGTGAAACTATCGCAGAAAAAGATGGGAGCACTATTCACTGTCAATCCAGAAGGTTGGACCGATGGGCAGAACACTTTAGGGAACAGTTCAATTGGCCCTCGGCGTCATCCCAGTTGCCCACCATTCCCAAGCAATCTGAATGGCAAGTTAATACTGGTCCCCCAAGTCTTAGTGAGGTTGAGGAGGCTATAGGGAACCTAAAGCGAGGGAGAGCAGCAGGACCCGATGGGTTGACCCCTGAGATATTTAGGGATGGTGGTCCAGTTTTAGCAGCGAGATTAACCGGGATCCTGGCTAGAATCTGGGAATTGGGCGTAATCCCACCTGACTGGTCTCAAAAACTAATTGTTCCAATCTATAAGAAAGGACAGAAGTCCTCCTGTGACAATTACCAAGGAATTAGCTTAACTAATATAGTGTCCAAAATATTAGCTTCAATCATACTTCGACGCCTAACTAAAGCTCGTGAAGAGCAGACTAGAGAGAACCAAGGTGGTTTTCAGACCTGGACGTGGCTGTATAGACCACCTATTCACACTTCGACAGGTTCTGGAACATAGACACACTTTTAGACGCCCAACAATAGTTGTATTCCTTGACCTTAAGGCGGCATTTGACTCTATCGATCGTAAGGTTATGTGGCAATGTCTGTCAATGAAAGGCGTACCACAGAAGTACATTAACCTTATACAAGCTCTCTACTTGAACACCACATGTCGAGTGAAAGCTTACGGCAGATTGTCATCAGAACTGATTACCTCCAGTGGTGTTCGTCAAGATTGTCGGCTTTCCCCATTTTTATTTAATTTTATCATTGATATACTCTTAGAGTTGACATTTTCATCGTCTGACTTCGGCGGGGTTGACCTCCTTCCAGGTGATAAACTTGCTGACTTAGAATATGCAGATGATATAGTTCTCTTAGGCGAAGATGCTGATAAAATGCAGAATCTTCTGACTACCTTAAACAAGAATGTAAGGATGTTTGGGATGCGATTCTCTCCACCCAAATGCAAAATGTTACTTCAGGATTGGCTTGATTTGGTACCGAAGTTAGTGATAGGGAGTGAGGCAGTTGAATATGTTGACCGCTTCACTTATCTTGGCAGCCTCATCAGTCCTGACGGTCTGGTGTCTGCGGAAGTCTCTGTGCGCATACATAAGGCCCGATTAGCTTTTTGGAATTTGCGTCATCTGTGGCGTAGGCGAGACATCCGACAACTGACCAAAGGACGCGTTTACTGTGCAGTAGTTCGGTCCGTCTTACTTTATGGATGCGAAACATGGCCATTAAGGATAGAGGATATTCGTAGGCTCCTGGTATTCGATCATAGATGTCTTCGAAGCATTGCTCGTGTTTTCTGGGACCACCGAGTAAGCAATACGTGGGTTAGGAATAGAGTACTAGGTAGATACGGTAAGTCTATTGATGAAGTAGTAAATCTTCATCAGCTAAGGTGGTTAGGACATGTGTTACGTATGCCTGACCACCGTCTACCTCGACGAGCAATGCTGTCTGGTGTAGGAGCAGGGTGGAAGAAAGCTAGGGGCGGCCAAACCAAAACATGGCACCAGTCCATGAAGTCATTGACAATTGGGCTGAGCCATGTTAATAGGTGCAGACTACCTGGTTGAGGTCCGCGTGACGCTCGTAATAAATGGTTAGATACCTTGGGTAATATGGCTCAAAATCGTTGGCAATGGCGCAGGTGCATCCATTCCTTGTCTTCCCCTAAATCCTAAGCTTCTGAACTTATCATAATTCTCTCTTTACTGAATCATATTTTCTTAAGTGTTCTCGGTCTCTATTCCCTTCCATGAATACTAACTCTGCTACTACCTTCCCCACTCTGGGATTTGATTCGACAACTTAATCTCTATCTGCTAATTGAGGCATGGCAACTTGAACTGACGTACGCATGTACCAAGTTCTACGTTGTAGCTGTCTGTCTGTCTGTCTGAATATGGGAAACTCTAGAGGAAACATAAGGCAAGCATGATTGTTTACCAAAAATTTGATGGTGTTAATAGCCTAAGAATTTTACTGATAAAATATCTAACTACAATTAGAACTTATATAGACTTGTTTAGATTCACACAGCGAAGGACCCCCGTGTTCAAGGTTACCAATTGCCAAAGTTCTTTTCCTGTTGTTAATAAGAAATACATTGCAAGTTAACCCAATTATCTGAGAACACTTTACAGCCATTTATGATTAAGTTTTTTGTATAGCCAGTGTTTTAAATCGGGTAAAGACTAGGTAATTATTGTTACTAATGAGTGACCCAACAAGAGAAAATCCATCACCGTTTAAATATGACAAGAATGATTAGTTCAAAGTCCATACTCTCCAGGGGCAACTGGTTACGAAATTTACCAAACGAAATGCGAAAATAGAACGAACAAAACAGCATACTAGCAGCTTGGTGATGTAGCTATCGGGTCGATGTGAACATATGCAAATATCGTGTCATAATAGAATATTTTGAAAAGGCTGTCCTACACCTTAGAAAACAAAGTGACTCCTATTAAAGCAAAGTACATAAGTAGCTTCTTCAAGGGATGGGAACCATTGTTAGCTGGTGAATAACCCAACTTCATCGCACATCTAAATAAACCCTTTAATTGGTAGTGTGATGATAATAAGTAGTCCCGTGAGTGCATAGCGTCTTATTCACCTAAAAACTGGGTATTTTCAATTGTGTGGATAGTAGGTCTAATGACTTGTACTGATCTCTGCAGTCTTAGAATCAAGACCCAGTTTCTCTTTGAAAGTACCAACCGAAGGCACTGTTATCACTTGTTATGCATGGGCGTTCGAATAGTTGACTATTCGATGAGAGAAGAGAAACTATAAACTGAGTTTATTAGGATACGCACGTGAGAAATCAAATTACACTGTTATGATGGTTAACCATACTAAAAGAAGTATCTATTTATCACCCATTAGTACAAAGGATAATTCGACAGTTAATCAAAGCAAACTTAGGGAAATAGTTTTTTGCAAAATGAATTCGCAGTTTCTAAACGCGAGCATCAAGAAACTCTAAAGCAACAACACGCAAAAGTAAATACCATAGAAAATAAGCAGTAAGAATATATGGCTTACATATGCATACAAACACAATAGCAATCAAATAATCTCATGAACGACATTCACAGCCATCAGAAGATTCCAAACGCAGAATTTTGAAAACAGATAAACAAACAAATGCCAGCTGACTGATACTACTTGGTTTTAGTGTTCAAACTCTTACAGAATTATGACGTCGGTGACAAAAAATGTTTAGAATAATAGTTCAAGTTAGTAAACATTTTTTATTTGCACATAAAAATGGCGCCATATAAAATATTAGGCGATACTCTGATGTAATCATTGTCTCCAGTGATAAACATAGTAGGTCTGGTGACCCGTGTTAATCACATTTCACATAGTACCTTTCCGAAATACTTCTCACCCAATATCCGATATCTGCGTGACGAGTAAGTTTAAGCCAAGTGGTTTATTGGAACTCGCGTTTTGTTATACAGGTTTGGTCAGAAGACTTTGATAGTGCCAGGTGTGCGAAGTCTATCTTTTAGACTGTGTAATAATTTCAAGTTAAGAAAGTTAATTCGTGTGTTGATATAACTTTGGGGTGAGTAAGTGATTTTTTGTCTCAGAGCCATGAGGTTTCAAGTGCTAACAGCTATCATTTAATTAAACGATCGGATTGTTGTGGAATTATGATACACGTTGGCGGAGTTATGAGAGTAATCAGTTGAACAAGACAGTTAAATGAAGTATAGAGGGATACTACGACAAATGAGTGACTACGAAATGTAAAAATAAAATAAGACAAAGTAGGGTTGAGTTGTGTCATAAAATTCTACAACGAACTTGCTGAATTTCAGAACATCATCCAGCCTGGCTGAGTAAAGGACAACAGTGACAAGTAAACAGCTCTATGCTTGCCCATTTGGTTGATACGAAACATCTAGTAGACGTCAAAAGTGCTCCTAAAATTATTGATCGGGTCCCACCTAACCTGCCGTATGGTTTACGTATACGTCTTCTACATATAGCAGAAGCATTGACATCTACATTCTTAATCCGGGCTTCTGTGTACTTAAGAAATGTGTACATCTTCATTCCTTGTAATGGCCATCACAATAACCGATACTTGGATAGTTTACAAATGACTTATCGCACTCAGTTCTCTCATTATTATTATTATTATTATTATCACGATATACAATTGTCTACATGACTTCAAAGATCTATCACCTTTTAATTGCCACTTAACCCCTACGCAGCTGTTTTACCATCAGACTTGTAATTGTTTTATCAGTCTTCCCAACTGGTATTACGTAATCAGCAATATGCCAACCCATTCACTTATCATTTGTACACTTTCAGAACGATAATTACCTTATTCACCGTCATGTCTTAATTGCTTTGTTAATTAGTCTTAATTATTCTATAAACACCCCTGGACTTGTAAAATTAATATGTAACACACCACTGATTATTTGGTACTCATTTTAAACCTATTGTGAATTATATATACTAGAGTAGATATTAGATAAAAACTTATTGAAAAGAAATTTTTTCGCTCCTCTCGTTCCTTCTTTATGCCTAGATTGGAATTTTCTTGTATAATGAACACTTTGGTTTAGACTTGTAACCGTTTGACTTTCCAACTCACATTCGTTGTTGGTTGCATTAATGCGCGTCTGATTAATAGTATGTGTCGATTGTGATGGATCTGTTCTATCCCTCCTCCTGATGATTGCGGACAGTATGGCCAGTATTCATTCAGTGAACACTCACTGGCATTTGACGACGGTTTGGGTAGTCTCTATATCGGTGTGTAGTTGATCACCTGGGCACCTCTTAAAGACCATGGAACGGTTACTATTACGACCTGCCAACTTGTTCGGTTGAGGAGAATTCTGTTTTAACAATAAGACCATATGAAGGAAATTAATTGTTCACACTAAGGGTTTAACTAGGTTGCCTGCCCTGGTCATTTAATGCCCCATCTATCACTTAACAAGAGCGGTACTGAAATTGCTTAACCTTATTGACATAACGTATAAGTTAGAAATATTCAAATAGTTGTAGACGGAATAGGAAAAACTTTCGTTTCAAGGGCTTGCGTTTCTAGCAGCAATAAATCACCAGTTTCACCAGGTGCAGACCTAGATATATAAAGTGTATATGAATCCAGAGACAGAAGAAGTATTAGCGGAATAGCACGAGAATTTGGCCCGAGTCTTTTTCTTAAAGGCCTTGACAGAATTTTCATGGACTATTCTGATAGGTAAGGATTTCCAGGATTTGACCATTCTTGATATGATGAGGTTGTATCTACAACCCAATCTATTGTACCGTGCCTCAAGGTCCTAGGTGTTCGCTCTAAGATGTGTATTCGAATTCATTCAAGGCAGATGTCATAAGTGGTGCCAAGGACTTCATAAGTCATTGTAAGGTCCCACCTAAGCAGCCTGTATTCTTTGGAATACAAGCCTAGCGGTAACAAGCATTCCTCATATGACTTTAACTTCAGTCCACTGACGGATCTCGTGGCTCCTTTGTAAATTTGTTCCGGAGTATTCCTGTCGTTCTGCAGTGAGTGTCGAAACGTTATGTTTCTATGCTCTAAATGAGGTATATGAAATTATTGAAACCTACATCGAGGTCATCTCCTGGTTGTTTGGTTAAGCTATAGGAGTCTATTAAGCGTAAATTTATCCGCCAGACAGGGTAGGTAGGCATTTGCTTTCAGACAGTTAAATTAACAATGTATTGCTTTTTCATAAATGCAAACTTTCATTCATTATCAAAAGTCCAATAATTCAACATTCGTACAATGTTTCACTATGCTGCTAGTATTAGGGTGTTTAGCCCCCAGGGCATGCTTTCGGTCCGAACGCCAGGAAGCTCCGGTGCGTGTAGATTGCTTGCTTAGCTTACATTACTGCTGCCGCACGGGTCGCTAAAGTTTAGACACGGTTGTACATGTTTTAGTTTTTTGCCATCAAGCGAATATTAAGTGGTCTCAGTTGCTACTTCATGTGCTAACGTAGTTTTCTAACTATTAAAAAACTGTTTTGTCAGTGATAGGATTTCCTCACTCACATGCTGGACTGATTGTTGTGCTAAAATCGAGGTAATTACTGGTTGTAACATATTTACAATCACTCTCCAATTTTTCAAATGGATGCGCACTTGGAGTTGGACTGTGTATCCATGTACGCGCTGGTTTATTGAAATTTGTATTTGCAGTTTGAGTGACGTGTAACTGTGTCCCAGTAAGTTTACCAAGAATAATGCTGGTTGTTTTTTGCGAAAGAGTACTCTGCATCATTGCTGTCTAGCGGTTAGGTTTAGTAACATGACGACTACATGTAAACCTAAAAAGTTGCTTCCCTTTGTAAATATTTAGTTTTTCCTACTGGCCTATTGATGAAAACTATGTATCCAAGTTTGACCGCTCATACTAATTGTTGTACTGTCATGGGGCAGCGGGTCCCACTGAGTACTTAAAGTCAGCGGAATTTCAACGTATTGTGGACTCCTACTATTAGGCCCTTCGGTAGCATAATTTATGGTCCACTCTTTGCGAGTGTAACGAACTAGGCTTTAATGAAGGTGGTATGTGACAGACCTCGCATCACATTAGAATATG